>RJWH01001881.1:0-299040 GCA_004363575.1 Solenodon paradoxus | reverse complement strand
CACCATCACCACCACCATCACCATCACCACCACCATCACCACCATCACCACCACCACCATCACCACCATCATCATCACCTCCATCACCATCACCACCACCATCCCCTTATTAACAGGTATTATTTTTGAACATGTATTGTGAAAATTACTATATTATAGAAGTGCAGTTTTTATAGTGTTACTATATTTAATTATCATCATAACTATCACTATCATCATTTTTATCACCTTAATACTAGATATTGTTCATTGAATGCCTACTATGTCATATCGATTCATTATATAATGTTGACACATAAATCTAATAAAGAAGGTATTATTATTTCCACTGTCTTGATGAGAAAACCAAGGCACAGAAAATTTAAGATTTCTTAAATTGGCCCCAAGATAAGCAAATATACACCCAACCTTAAATATAATGAACATAATAAAATGGGGATACCTTTCCTTGGAGTCCCAGAGCTTGAAACTGTATTGAAAGCATCTCCATTTAGCAGTAGTTAACATGGCTTTGCCTGCTTATGCAGCAGGTTATGTCAGAGGACTCGTAGTGGGCAACCCGTATGTTAGCTTTGTCAAAGGAAAGAAACCCTAGACAACACAGGCTCTGGAAGACTCGGGCCCCTAGGCAGTAAAGCAAGGGAAGGTGGCTGGGCTACAGGGAGGCAGACTGAGAAGGTCCTGATAGAGTTAAAATGTTAGAGAAGATGACTTCACAGGAAAGCTGGGCAGGGAGGGGTCACGAGGTCAGGGGTGCTGGAAACGGGGTTGAGGAAAGGCAGGTAGCACCTCATGGGCATGCTAATGCCTAGTTAGAGTTAGGGAGCAGCTGGCAGGGAGGGAGACTCTGTCCTAGTTACCATCAACCCAGAGCAGGGCTGCAAATCACAGCAGAACCATCCAACAGAGGCTGGGAGCGTGGTTGCGTCATAATTGACCAATAATGTCGATATTAATGACATAAAACAATCTTCTTAACACATCAAATGTGGGCCATGTGTGACGCTGCTCTAAGAACCTGACCTGTACCAGCTCATTTAGACCTCACAGAGCCTGACAAGTAAAGCACCTGCATGAGATACATTTATTTCCACTAGTACGAAGCGGGTGTGTGCAGAGACTCGGGTTTTCCTTCTTACAAGTCTATACTGTGATGGTTTTTGTCTGTAACTGTGCACACTTGCACTTTTTTTCTGATATTGCTTTATAATGAAGAAACGGAGGCAGAGAGGCTGAAGCCGTAACCAGAGCTGCGGAAGACAGACCCAAAGGCGATCCCCGCATCAAGCAAGGGAGGCACAGAGCCAGCACTGGTCTCATCACGCTGCAGTTGTTATTATTAACCACCCTGAGAATTTCAAGCAGAAGCAGTTGAAAGTAGAATTTCTCATAGCGGTGGAAAGGGGAGTGACAATGACCTGTCACCATGGCTTCCTTAACACTTTCTGATGAATGACCATTTTCATATTTTGAAAGATAAACAGAGGTGCGTGGCAGTTTCAAGATAGTTTTAACACGATGGATTCAAACTGGACCACAGCAACAGAAGGAGGCCCACACAGTGCCCACCAACTGAAGTGGGGGGCCCGACCAGGAAGCCTGGAGCGCAGCAGGACGTCAGGTGACCAGCTGGAGCTCCAGGGGGTTTGCCACCTGATTTGGGGAACCCTCACTGGCTTCTCTCCTGGGGTCCAGGCACTGACTCATGCAGGTTTTGTTGTGCTCACACGGGCCACCAAACCTTTACAGCCTCCGTCCAACGACCTCCTTGTTGAAATACTTTAATGTACATATCTCACTTTCAGGCAAGAAGTCAGAAGTTGGCACTGGTCACACGTTTTAGGAAGTTTCTCCACACAAATAAGCACACATTCGGGGATCTATACATACCTACAGATAACCTGTGTTTTCATATGCATAATAATTGTATGTAACACAAGGGTTGTACATACAACCTAGGTTTTGCTTTTCACACATAACTATATGTTGAGACACTTTTTCATGTCACTAAAGACAGCTCTACTTTATTCCTTTTCATGCCTAAACAGCACTTGATGACTTTGATGAGCCAACATTTATTCAAATCCTTTAAAAGCAAGACTGTGATGAACACCCTTGCACATATTTTCCTAGGGAAATGATACATTTCCCCATGGGGAAGTGGTGAGCTAACAGTTATGGATTTTCTTAATAATAAACATTATGGGGTGTCTCTTTCTTTTCTCTCTTTTTTCATGTGGAACCTCTCTTTTTAGCTTAGCACTTTTTGACAGACGAAAAAAATGTTCTAGTCATTGGTTTTATTTTTTAGCTGTAAGATTAAGATTTAGTGTGTTGATGATTTGTGATTTGGTTTGTGTTAATTTTCTATTTATAATAATTTCTGCTTTTATTTCTTTTTGACTGGCTTATCGGTGTCCTTGTCCTTGTTTTTTTTCTGATCGTGGAAAGCAAAAACATCTGTGCTAAAAATCAATCTATCAATAGTGTTTCAATTACTTTCCCCATTTGTCACTAAACGTTTTTTCTCGAGATACAGATATTTTAAAATATTCAGAAGAAAACTTTATGAATGTTTTCCTTCATAGCATCTGGAGTTTGTCCCATATTTAAGAAGTGCTTCCACACTTAAAAGTCATAAAAAAATGCCCAAGATCCCTTCTGATTCTCCTGTAGCATCACTTCACTTCTCCCCTCTTTTTCAATCATTCTGAAGTGTATTCTAGTAACTCCCTCTCCCTTCCCTCCCAAAACCTTAACAACAAACACGAAAAAATCCCATTTTTAAATCTAAATTTCTCTGAGCTCATGCTGACACAAACAGAGCCACACGGGGAGCAGGAACAAGAAAGCTGTACGTGGCTTCCTTCCTTTTCTACTGAATTCGGATAACATCTGAACGCCAGGGTGAGCCTGAGCTCTTCAGAATCTCTAGTTCCAGGGGTGTGAGAAACTAATTTCTACGAACATATTATTTCAAAGAAAAATGCATTTCAGTGATCAGTTCCACTGGGAACTGCATTTAGAATTTGGCCTGTATTCAGAGCTCCATATGTCTCTGTGTGAGGAACTTACCATTTTGAAGACACATACTTGATTTAATCATTTTCGCCTTTTCTTTGTCAGGGAAGAGGAGCAATGAGACTACATGGGTGACTGGATATAAAACAGTGGCATGCATTTTGCTACAGACGAAATGAGTTATTTCTAAACGCAACTGGTACGGGGATCCGTCAAGTATCCCTGAGTAACTTGCCTGTGCCGATACTATTCTGTAGGAAAATGAGCAGGAGAACTTTCTGGAGATCCAGAGGCCCTTCAGGTCTAACCTGTGAGATGAACCTGGGGAAGGAGTGACAATAAAAGCCCTTTCTCTCTTGTTGCCAACTCCCTGGCTGTGACAGTGACCCAGCCTGATGGAATCTCCAAGGGGACATGTTTATGTCTGCTGCTTCTAAAGCAGAATAAGAAGCAAGCCCTTGGTGACGCACAGCACAAGTCACACATGGGGATTCTCTGCGTATCATCCCATTTTCCAGCTTGCAGACACATTGGACAAAGAGTTACATTTAGAGAAGTGCTATAAAGTCTGGATTCCTTCTCATGATTGTTTTTTTTAAAGCAAAGGTGCAGCAGGAATGAAGGAGAGCAGAGGCAGGCCAGAAAAGGAGGAGGAAGAAACTATTTACTATACTTAGTTGTTCACACTGGTTGTTCTCCCAGACCTGGGACTTGAACCGGGGACCCTGGGATATCTGTGGGCATCACTGAAACCTCTACTTCCCCTGGATGTGCCTCTTCTTGTGACTTTTATTAAAGCAATATGACCATTGGGCAAAATTAAACTTCCAGTTGGGGAAATTCCACCCATTCTATCATTTAAGCGCCAGTTTGCCCCCGAGAGCTGCGGGGATTAGGAACAACCCTGGGGTTAGGTGGGATATTTTAAGCGGTTTTGAGTGAAAAGCTGCTTGTTAATAACATCTCTCTCTTCCGATAATGTCCACAGTTCTGCATGATCTTCACATTCCACTTATCCCGTAAAATCTGAGTTTCTCCACAAACACAAATGCCTATTCATTAAAAAGTCCATTTATGTAAAAGTGTTTTCCTCACTGAAGGTATTTCATGCCACAGGCAAATTTCTGGTGAGCGCTGTCTTTATTCTGAATTACACTTTAAGAGAAACCCATCATCAGAATTTATTATTTTTGGAAGTTAGATCTCTTAATGAGACCAGGTGGAAAATCACCGACTTCCTAGCCACGTGGACTCATGAAAGTGGCTTTTCTTTATTCTACTTTGAAAATGCTATTCTCTGCGTGATCAATCATTTTAATAAAAAATTTTCTTATGTTGTTAATTACATTAGATCACTCTGCTTTTATATAGAGCTCTGGGATGTGAAAGTATCTGAATCCAGAAAGCATGTTGGTCAGAATCTGAAGGTTTGATTTGAAAAGACAGTGACTGGGAAAATGTTTTAGAGTTAAAGGCATATTTACAGGAAGCCCTTCATTCTAGAAGGAGGAACTACATTCCTTTTTTCTAGAACGATGACATTAATAGCTATCTAAACTATTGCTTGATGTTTTTAAAGTCTGCTGTTAACTGTTTGCTAATATGAGCCATAGCAAAATAGGTCTATTTGTTAACAATCATTCCACTGCGTTTCTGGACAAGTGGAGGTAATTACTGAATATGGTCCCCTTGCATATTAGATGATCTGAGCCTCTGGCTGGTTTCTGTCACACTAATTGCCATTACACTAGCTTATTTTGAGGGTTTTTTTTTGCCATATTACCCAATCTGTTTATTAAATGAGGCATTTTAAAAGTGTTTCTGTCATTTATCCACACAGCACACGCTCAGAGCACCAGCCGTGACCACTGCACCCGAAGGGCTTACAGTTTCCTAGAGGAAGTAAACATCGGACAAGCGGACCCACCGAGCTCAACCCCTGGTTGCAAAGGAAAACCCAGAAGGGGAACCCTCACCTCAAGGGTGCAGCCGGGGTAAAAGAACACGTGGGGATGGCACTCATGCTTGGATTGAAGGGGTCCCTTGGCAAGCCTGTCACCGACTCGCAGCATGTGGTCACAGTAGAGTCTCAGCAAACTGCAGGACTCATTTCAGACAGACCAGAGCCAAGGAGACAATTCAATGCAATGAGCGAAGTCTGTTCTGATAGTCCTGTACCTTCCACACAGTGTGAGGCTGTTTAAAGGCAGGAAAACACATTCTTGACAGGTCAGTCTGCCTTCTGTTTGGGCCAAGGAGAACAGCACATGTGCACAAGCAGCGTGTGTGTGCGTGTGTCGCGTGTGTGTGTGCGTGTGTGTGTGCGCATGTGCGTGTGCATGCGCATGTGTGTGTGTGTGTGTGTGTGACTTCTACTTCCATTTGGGAAAGAGGGAAGTTCTGAAACTGAGCCTTCAACAAAGTGTGCAGAGAATGACTAAGAGCATCCAACACTGGCTCAGCCAGTGACTGAAATACCCAGTGAGAATGAAAAGGAACCACCTTGTTTCGAGTTCCGCTATGTAGTGTCTCAGTATGCGGTCTCTTTTTCTTCTTTTTTGCCTAGAGTAACATACTGAGTCACTTGCTCATAACTACACACCAAGAAAAGGCCTTCTTCAGAATCCACCTGAATCCAAAGCTCATGAGCATTTTGTGAGCTGTTCTGCAGACACATGAGCCTGGATGTTTCTGCCAGAGTCACTGGACTACACTGCCAAGAAAAATCTCGGCGGGCTAGCTCAGTGTCCAAAATCCAGGGTGCTCTCTCAGGATAGTAGGGCTAGGATCTGGAGCTGAGAAAATGTCGCAGTCAAGACTCCTTCATGGAGCTTTCAATTTGGGAGCTTGGAACCAGGAGGGCTGTGAGTAAACATTAAATAATGAAACCTTGCATTGGGAGCCCTTTTCATGGTCTTTGTCAACTGAGGTACAAAAGGTTGGTAATCATACTGATTGTCAAACTTTATCCAAGTGACTGGAACATGGGTTGTCATTTAGGGAACAGGAACACATTATCTTTTCGGAAACAGAACAGAAAATGGAGCCCACAACTCTTGGCTGCCTAATGCATAGCCAAAGAAAGGTCAATTTTTAGTACAAATTCTTGTTCTTAGAAATGCTTTAGAAATACAACAATAAAACCTTTATATTAAAATATCTGGAGAACAAAGAAAAGAAAAAAATATGGATGCAGAACCCCATGGGTGTAGGGCTTGGGGTGGGCATTGTAGAAGACAGAGGGATGCGTACGAAATGGAGCTCATGTCCTCTCTTTGTTGTACAGTCTACCTAGGACAAAACGATGTTTACATCACTAGCAAAGGTATGTGGACCATGATTCTAAAGAAGCTGAACATTTTTTTTTACTTCATGAGCTCCCTTGAGGTCCCAAGATTGACACTATTATTTTTCTCCTTACTGAGAATCCCTCCCAAATTGCATACGCTTCAGACCCCACAAAGCCCATATAGCTCCCTATTACAGAAAAATGTATTATCACTTGTATCTCTTTGTACTTTCTTTTTTAAAAAAATCTTTATTTTATTTTAGCTGCTCATTTTTGGTTTTCACCCTGGCCTGGGTCATGAACCTGGGCTCCTGGGCTTCACCTGGCCTGTACGGCACCGTGTCACCTAACTGTGTCATAATTTCCTGCCCAGGTTCACGCCTGTTCACACTTACTAACCACCTCTTGACCTTTCCACCCTGCCCAGATCTGGGGGTGTCCCCATGACTTTGTAGGACAGCTGTGTCCAGCCACGCCCACTTCAGACATCTTACAATGTCCTTTCAGAGCTATAATTAGGGTGCTGGCAACTATGCTTTCTGCCTTTCCTTCCTTTTCTCTCTTAAATAGTTGGAAGGGTGAAAAACATAGGATGTTGTAATTCTTTTCCAATTACTATCACATCATACAGATGTCTTCATAGTTCTCACATACTGGCTTCAGCATGAACCCCCGAGTGAACAACCCATTGAACAGGTCTGCCTTACCTCAGTGTTCAAGCCCCTTGCTATTGGAAACTGAAGAATGGACCACACGTTGTGACTCAGATGGAACTTAAAAAATAATTGGGCAGGGATATTGGGCTTGGAGACAACCCTCCTTCATTCCAAGTGCCATCCTGGCTAATGCTAATCGACTAAGGGTAAAGCCTAAGGTAACCCCAAATCTCTTTTTCCAGGATCCATGATACCTCTTCAAGAGATTTTATCGATGCCAGAATTTCTCATTAGACTCCCGAATCCATTAAGATAATGAGATGAGGGATGACGCCTCCGTCCCTGCATACCCCAGGGCCTGGCTCATTTCTTGGTACATACTACGTTCAGTAAATATACCATAAATTAATTAACTAAGGAAAATCCACACTTCTTAGGAGTTGTACCAAAGATAATGCAAACAAAAACTCAAAGACTTGATATTTGGAAAATAATTCATTGTGAGGGGAGAATATTTATTTATAAGATGGGTGCATATGCCAAGGTCCCAAGAGAGTATCTGTGACTCATGTCAGAAAGCCAAGGTCATCTTACTGGCGGTGTTGTGGCTCCCTGCAATTCCTCTCTAGTCATAGTTTATTTCTCTCATTAGGCAGATGCTGTCTTTAGAGAATATTTAATTAATAAAGGTGCCAGCCTCTTAGCTCCACCTTTTAAAACTTTGCCCTTCCAAGCAATAAATATCCTGCAGGAACCTAATTTCCATACTAATTTTCTCCTCGAGTGTTAATTTCTTTAACCAAATGATACTCATACGGGGGAGGGAATTTAAGAATAATCAGATGTCGACCCACGAATCGAGCCGTCTTTTCCTCTGTGGTTCTATTTCCCCTCTGGTTTTATAAAGCAAACTTTAAAAAGGGCATGTTTCTTCAGTTATCAATCCATAGGTGACTCCCCCAGCCCCAGCTTCTCTTCTCGCCCCAATTAGTTTTTACAACAGAGTGAAAATAAAACAAACACCGAAAGCCCAAGAGTTTTCAATCCTCTTGCTGGTATATCACTACATGCTTCTATCAAGGGGATTTTACTTTTCAAAAGAATTTAGGTTTCCTTTCAGGCTATAGAATAAAACAGCAAAGGCTGGAGCAGCACTGTGTACGCTGTTAATTCCAGAACAGAACTCAGAACAAGAGTCCTGCCTCTGGGAGGCCTCACGTCCACACGCTGAAGGAACCTGCAGGCTGGCATTACACAGACCCTGGTTTCTCTTCTGTGACTGAGGCATCTTTGACATTTCTCCTCGACTGTCTAACATGTTAACTCTACAGCCTGTTTCTCATCTCACAACTGAGGTGAGTGTACAATAAAGAAGGACACAGCTCACCCTGGTGGCTCAGGCATTCAGTCTGAAGCCCAGGTGCAGTCCACGTAAAGCCCAGGGACTCAGGTTCAAGTCTTGGGACCCGGGGAACAACGAAAATAAAGAATAACCAGCTAAAAAATGTTTCTCCCAATTCTCTCCTCCTGCCCGCCTGCCTACTTGCCTTCAATCCTGCCGGTTTCCTTCCTCAAGAAACAGAATCAAATCAACAAGAACAAAAAATGCATGAGTGTCTGAAGACTGGAAGACATCATGGTATTCAGTAGTTATTAAGGTAGATAATTAATTATGTAGTCGAATAACTCATTTAGTAAATGGAACACTAGGTTATGGTTAGTAAACATAATAATTTAGGCACACTCAAAATTAATATGAATTCATGGTCAGTATTCCAACTCCTGGCTGGCACGTGAGGCCACAGGCCAAGCCCACCTGCGGTCGCGGTCTTACTGAGGTGCAGGTGCAGAGGATGCTTTACCCCGGCACCCAGGGTAGCTAAGTTCTGGCAGATGCCTGCCTGTGGCTGAGCTTGCCCTGGCCCGCCGGACAGCCCGTTTCCACAGCAAACCCAAGCATGCCCTGCTTGGGGGAATGGGACCAATAAAGATTCGGGTTCCTAAGAACAAGGGAGGCTGTGACTTCACCAAGAGCAGTTAGGTTTTTGACAGTCGGCGTGTTTCTGCAAGACGCCACCAGCGTGCGTCTACAGCGCTTCTCAGTCTGCAAGCACCCGCGTCGTTTGACCAAACTGCCTTCAAACAGCGGGCCCGGAGCCGGGGCAGAGGCGCGTCCTGGGAGCTGTGGCCTCGGGCAGCCACACCGAGGACTCTTCGGAAAGGGCTAGTCTGGACTGCGGATGCACACTGCACGTCACCCTTCGTCTGATACACCTGCACCGGAACTGGAGCAAACCTGTACTAGATGAATGCGGGAACGCCCATGTCCGCATCATCCTGGGAGCTGGGTTACAGTCATGTCCTTTTATCTTTGTTTATTGAAGGAAAGGGACGGGCAGTAATGAAGGCAAGTAGACAGGCAGGCAGGGAGAGGAAGAGGCATTTGGCTGATTGACTGATATATCATTTAGTTATTCATCCTGGTCATTCCTCCCCACCCTGGGACACGAACTCAGGTCCTTGGGATGCGTGTGGATGCGCTAGTGGGAGGCAGGGGACCTAACCGCTACGCCACCGGGGCGCCATGTCTTTTGACCTTGACAGCTGCTGACAGGTTATACTGTGACTCCTCCTCCGCCTCCTACTGGGATACCAGTGGGCTGTTCTTGACGGTTTGCCTGAAAACTCGCTTCCTGGGATGCAGGACGCCCAAGGATGCTCACGCCCCCACTCGGCCCTGGGGACTGGAGCTCCTGCGAGGTTCCCCGGGGCGCGTGTGTGCGAGGGGCGCCGGGGGCTGCCCTACCTGCGCGTGCGGTGGAAGTGGCAGCGCTTCAGCGGGATCTTGGCCACGTGTCCCCACAGGCCCACGAAGAGGGCGCTCTGGCTGTGCAGGATGTGCAGGCTCCGGATGGGCTGGGCCCGCCGCTGGGGGAAGAGCTCGATCTCCTCCAGCAAACAGCTGCCCCCCGACTCCATCAGAGGCGCCCGCACTTTCTTAATGGTCCCGTAATCTGGGAAGGCGACAAGGAGGGCGACAGGGAGGGCAGGGCATGAATCAGCGTGCAGCTGTGGTTTCAACCTGGCTCACCTCGGACCGAGGTCTCGCAGGGGCTTTTAAAAAGGCTGCTGCCTGGACGCCCTGATCAAACAGCACCCGGGGTGGGGGGCACCTTACATAAGGGGCAGCAGGGATGAGGCTCATGCAGCCCACGCCCTGGTCCAGGGGCACATTAGAGACCCGGGGCACAGGAGAGCCTGGTGGCCCCAAGGAGGCAGCTGCCTAGCAGCACCCATGGGGACCCAGGAGGGTGCAATCATCAGGAGACCGGAGGACCCTGGATTCCTGAGCCAGACAGAGAGGCTGCCTTGGCTCCCAGGAAGGCCCAACCTGCTCATGGAGAGCTGAGACCTTGTGTTTCTTCCTCCCGTCAGGATGGTGCAGTCCTTTCCCTAGAAGGCTTGTTCTTCAGACAGTCCTTGGTCTCAGTGCCCCGAGCTCTTCCGCCCTGTAGGCTTCAACTTCCATGCCTGACCTGCCCCTCTCCGAGCTCACTTACTGATCATCGCCTAGTTCCCCACGGCCGTGCACTCGGCGTGGCCACATGTGTGTTGGGGCCACAGACTTGAGACGTTCAGTTGGGAGATCTGGGCACACGGTGAGAGTCGGGTAAAATGGGTCCCCACAAGAAAATCTGTTCTCCAACCTGTGACCTTTGAAAGAATTACTCCTTCGAGTCTATTTTCCCAAGAACCTAAGTTTACTGATGCTCCTACATTTCCGTTTCAGTAATCCGCAAATCACTTCTCTCTCTGCCAAAAGCATATTCTGAGTGTGGTGTCTGTCTAAGAGGCCAGGAGGGAGAAATTTGCTTTCGTATTTTCCTGTAAAGAAGAAGATTTAGTTGCTTTGAATGAAGAGTGATTATTGAATTTCCAAAACAAACAAACAAAAACAAAACAGAACAGAACAGAACATCCGTTTTCCTTGGCACCTGCGGTGAGGTCCCCTCTGCTAGCCTGCACTTCTGGGCTGGGACCACCCCTCTGGGAGCCGCCTTATTCCTCAAAGCCTCCTGAATCAGCATCACCAGGATTCTGCTCTTAATTTACAATCACTGGAAAGTTATTCTAAGACCAGAAGTAAGACCAAGAACCTCCGGCTTGAAGGCCTCCCTTCAGTGTGCTCATCTCAGAAGAGCTTGGCCAGAAAATGTTCCTGCTTTCCATCCCTCTCCTTGCCCTCTGAGCCTGAGGGTGTTCACATTTAAAAAAAAAAAAACAAAGATGCAGAGATTCCCCTGAATTTATTAAACATGGATATTTACAATATCTCCAGTGAACATTTATTGATGAGGAAGTGACTTCAATGATGAATTATGCAGCTTCCATAAGCCAGGGCTTCATTTTGTTTTAAGCTAGCTGGTTAGACCTGTCACTTTTGGAGCAGGTTGGAACATAAATGGAATCATGTTGTATGCTGCACAAAGTGATTCTCTTGGAGAAAAGAATGCATGTTTGTGAATGGAGCGAGAGCGAGAGGGAGAGAGAAGGGGAGAGTGTGGCATGGGGAAAGTGCCAGGAGCTGCCGGGGAGGAGGCAAATATTTTAGCAAATGGGCATTACAGATGCAAGTGTGCAAGGAAACGTGTATGTCTTGATTGTATATGTCAACTTATGTGACAGGAAGATCACAGTCCTCAGTGGGTGGCATGTGAAACCCCAGGGATTCTAGAGTCACTATGTCAGTGATGGGGACAGGGTTGGGGCTTGGGGTAAAAAGACTTTGGCACAGACATCAGAGGCAGGAGCCTTGAGGGGAGGCCCCCCACTTGCAGATGGAGAGGTCTCCTTTCCTGTGCAGTGGGAACAGGTGGGGAGACTTCAGTCACCCTGGGGGACATCATGATGACAGGAGACATCCCCGGAGCCAGAGGTTAGGAGGGGTGTCAGGGGCAAGACAGACCATTTTCCACGCTGCAGGGGCAGGGCAGGCGGGCAGGCAGGCAGTGGGAGTCAGCAGCACATCGGCTTCATGCTCTAGGGAGTAACCCTGTCTGTTCAAGGGAGACGGGTTAAATAGGCATCGCTGATGAAAACCCCTCGATGCGTGTTTCTGCACACACCTTGGATCTGACTTCCCAGTTTCCAGGTCCTGACAGAACCCAGGGCTCAGCGCTTGGAAGCAGCCTGTCCTCCACCCGTCTTGCTGCGTCTCCTTCTCTCTCTGGGGCTTCCCTGGCACCAGAGCCCTGGCACCAGAGCCAGACCTCTGGAGCCCTCGTGCTGGGCGCCGCTGCAGGTGGCCTGGAGGCGCTGCCCCAGGCCGCCCCATCTGGAGCCCCTTGCTCTCACACTGCCTGTGTAGAGCCCCTCCTCCTGGCTGTCTCCAGAACACTCCTCCAATCCCCTGCCTGTGGCTGGAGTCAGCATCAGGGCACATGTGACCGTGCGACCTTTCCTGCCTGGGCACCTGCAGGGTGTGGAGTTAGCAGCCCAGGCTTGAGCCCTCTCACCTCTGCTCCCTCTTGCTTCCCTGTCTGTCCACTCTCTGTGCTCTGGCCCCATATAACTGGTCCACTGTCTGAAGTGGCCTCTGGGTCACCTTCCTGTGACTCCTGCGGTCCTGGTGTCCTGGCTCAGACAGCCAGGAGTCTTCTCTGTGGTCACTGCGCGCTCACAGTAGATGCATCCTCCTGCGGGTCCATGGCGCCACCTCGTTCATCCTTCTCCCAGCCCACCTGCCCCCAGCTAAGTTCTCTCCTGAGGGCGTGTCCTGTGCTCCTGTGCGGTTCTCTCCAACCAGGGCTGTTTTCTTTTCTTTTTAACTTGTAATGAGTGACTGAGAATAATGATTATATGGCCAATTTTTAATGGCGACTAATAAAGATGTGCTGGGTAAGAGACTTAACAAATGAGGAAAGGAAGGGAGGAAAGGAAAGGGCAAGGGAAAGGAAAAGGGAAAGGGAAGGGAAGGGAAGGAAAGGAGGGAGAAAGGGAAAGAAGGGAGGGAGGAAGGAAAGGAAAGAAAAGGAGACAACCTGGAGTGAGAATATTATTATCGCTTATGTATTTCCTAAAAAGAGATTAATATCTTTCCATGGTGATCTTTAATGAGAATTATGATATTAGTCAGTGCAAAGATGAAGCAAGAAACATCATTTCTCCATGTCTCCAATATGGATAGACTTCAATCAAAGATGTCCTAAACCGAACATGAATAAAGAAAATACTTTTAATTGGCTTTGTCTGATAGAATGCTAACTCCGAACACTGCCTTAGAGAATAAAGCCCTCTGTACCTCCCACACCAGAGGTCAAACACTCGAATCAAAGTCAATTGCAAGAAAAAACAAGAGATGCCAGAAATACATAGAAACTGCTGCTCAATCTTTAAAGCCCTGAGATCAGAGAGAAGAGAGAAGGCGCCTGTTTTCAAGGGCGGCCCCCATCCTGGAGGACAAAGAGGACAGCGGACCAGCTGGCAGCAGAGGCCCAGCACAGTCCTCGCAGCGTCTGCCATTCCCTGAAAGCGCCGACTTCTCCTCTCTACGGGCACCACTCTGAGAGTCACGTACTTGTGGTTCATCCATCAAACCGAAAACTACAGACACTCGTCATGCAAGCAGAGCTGCTGTAAGACTCTTAGACTGATCACAGCCAATACTATGGGGTTATTTGGAAGACACAAATAACTGTATTTACCAAAAATATCATTAAATATTCTCTAACAATGAATATCTGTTTCATCTTAGCAAAATAATAAGCACGTTTTTATGCTATGAAGTTGGTATATTGGATTAAGGTGCTCACTTAAGTTTGAATTTCACATAAACTGTAAATACTGCTTTTTGGCTTCATATACATTATTCAATAGTATTCATTTGCATTTTCTTTAGCAAATCTGGCAACCTGACTTTGGTCATGTAATTGATCATCTCTGCAAAGATGTAAAGGATGTGCAAGATGAGAACGCGGAGGTTCAGGGAGCAGAGGGCTGATTCACATTTCCGAGAAGTTATACTTTCCAATCCTGTGAATGGGTCACAGATGAAATGGCTTTTCACTTCATGAACGGAACAGATGACCACAGCCAACTCGAGTGAATCTTAATAAAACAACAATTGCTGAAGAATCAGCGTGAGTCTCCGGAAGAGGCAGCTTTTCTTAGCTGATCTGTTTTCTCGTTTTTCCTACAAACTCTTCTAGATGTCAGAAAACCTAACCAGCCGGAAGGTAACGAGTCACAGTCAACAAGCTGCCGCCCGTCTGCTGCCCAGCTGGAGGACACACGTGGTCACATCTGCTCCAGAAAGCAGCGTGTCCTCCTGGTCACTTTCCGTGGGTCACACAGACTCGGGAAAGCACAGTGACATCCCTGCTCCCCAAGAGTAAGGCGCGGAGTCAAACCCGAGAGTCTGGTCTGAGCAGAAACTGTGCACAGTGGGCAGCGGTACTTCTGGGAATGAGAAGGAGGGACAGCAGTGTCAACACACGGAGCATACGAGGACTGTCACCGACAGACCCAAGACAGGTAAAGACCTCTCTCAGGTGCTTGTCAGAGATGAGAACTCTCTTTCATTGTTATTTTAATTTTACCTTGAGAGCAACTGAGCTTTCAGGAACACATCAGCCACACTGCCACGGATGCATCATGTCAGGGCTGCCTATTCTCCTTCCCACACTTTCAAAACAAAAACGCCTTGGGAATTTAGAAACTAGCACTTGTGGGACATGAATATCTCAGTGTTGGTCCCGAAGTCTGACCTGTGGCACATACTTCACTATCTCAGACTTGCATCCCCTACAAAATACAGAATATTGTTGCCAGTCCCTTCTGACTCCAAAGTCCTGTGACTTCACATTTCAGGTAAGAAAATTGTTCTCCTAAGGTCTGAACGTGGATACAGAATATTGAAATAGAAAAATGAGGTGATGTGTGCCCTTTTGTGCATCAAGCTCTCCAGCTGTGCTTTCTTGTGAGCTTAATTTTGGGTTCAGTGTATTGGTTCTTGCTTGTTTGTTTGCATTAGCTTTCACATGTTGATTATTCAGGCTACAGATGATAAAAGCTGACATCACTCACATGTTTTCTGTTTGGGACACAGCTCAGGGTCAATTGTTTTCTTAGAAACGTGACACAGAAGCTGTGCTCCAGAGAACAGTAGGGACTAATGACCAAAGTTAAAGCCAAGGTCATCAATATGGCGGATGACCAGGGTAGAACTGGAACTCCAATCTCTGGAACCAGTTTTGGAGTTGGAGTCAATTTTGCAGGTGACAGCTGGGGAAGAGATTCACAACGTTCCCCAAAGACTGGAGAGTTATTTGGAAGGAATAAAGGAATTCCTCCCGTAAATCTCAGACCCAGGAAATGATGCACAAAATTCTGAAGTTTGCCTCACCATCTTCCATCCCATGGGAGTGAACCAGTGACAATTATCTTCTATTTTAGATCATTAAAAGTATTTAAGGTGACAAAAGATTGCTTTAAACAAAAACATTTACAATAAAAATAAGAGTCACAAACCACTAATTGAGATAAGTAATGTACCCTTTACATAAAGCAAACTCTATTCAGTGCACACAATTCAGGTTATTCATGGTGGAAAATTAACTGCATTTTTCATTATGGGGTTAATAGCTGATAATTTTGTAATTTTCCAAGTTCAGTTTGCTAACATCCACTTAGCTGTTTTAACAAGATTCTACTTTGCATTTCCATAGAGATGGTCCAGTAGAGCAATCTCTAATTTGGTAAGCAAATATGCCTTATGTAAGTGAGAGACTGTTTGGGGCTGGAATGTGGCCCCTAAAGATTCAAATGGTGAATTCTTAATTCCCAATATCTCAGAATAACACTATATTTGGAGACATGTATTTAAAGACAAAAAGACAGTCATCTGGGCAGATCCCTAACCCAAATGGACTGGTGTTCTTAGAAGAGGAAGTCAGTGCACATTTGCACACCCACACACAAGGACACAGTGGGACGCCGAGGAGAGACGCCTCAGAAGGAACCAGCCTTGCCCATACCTTGACCTTGAGCCTCCAGACTGTGAGACACACGTCTGTGTTACCCACTGAGTCTGTGGAACTCTGTAATAACCTTTGGGAGGACAGCACAGGGTCTCTGTATCAAGAGAGTGGAGCAGAAAACACAGACTTATCCAGATAATTTGCTCAGTTTCAGAACCAGACTATAAATTATTTCCCTACAATATCATGACTCATAAGCTAATGAAAAGGCATCTTAAACTGGATGTCAGACTGAATGATGTTTTCACCTTGTATGATTACAACATATGGTAAGACTCATACTATTGACAGCCTAGAGTTTTCAGGTTTTGTCATTTATTTCCCTGAATCCCTAAGATACCCCGTTGTGGGGCTAGAAACGCAGCAGGGGATGATGACACAGGGCACACAGCTCTTTGATAAGCATTAGAAAATGATTCCTCTAGGTGGCGCTCCTGTTCAGTCTGTGAGCTAATGCCCCCGGCGATCTTTAGGGGGAAATCAGAGAGAAGCAGTGCTCAAGGGACTTGAAAGTGTCTGAGGAAAAGGTGAAAGAATGAAGTTCTTTTTGGAGAATTGCTGCAATGTTAGTTTCATCAACATGCCAAGAGTTGATGAAACAAGCCTTTTATTAGGAAAGAAAGAGGGAAGGAGGGAGGGGACAAGGGAGAATGGAAAGGGAATGGAACAAGTTCCTCTATCAGCTCGACAGAACATTTGCTGGGAATATTGTCTTTTATTTTTCATAGTCTTATTTGATTGAGAGCCTTCTGCAATTCATTAAAGCCTGAACAATGAGACAATCAAATGGAATACTTAACAGGAAAGCATCCTGCTCTTATGTATATAGACTTCGATTTCGATGAACTTGAGAACACTGATCAATGAAGGAAGAGCAGGAGCAACTAATTCTGAAGAACAGCTGCCCACAGCACTTGGAAAACACAGAGCAAACACAGGTCACCTCTGAGGCGCAATGAAAAAGTAGGAAGGTGCATATAAGATACTTGATACTGATAACTTTTATGGTTTGTTTTGCAACAAAGAAAAAAAGTCATACCAAGAAGTAAGGCCAGGGCTAATTTGGGGAAATATGCTACAAAGATGCAGGAGTCACTGCAAAGCCTGGAATGGTTGCAACTATTTCCTTGACTCTTCTCTGATTAGTCTCTCAGTTGTGAGATATTTTAAGCCGGTGTGTATTACCCAGCTTTCTGAGGGCTGACTCCATACAAAGTCCAATCTGTGAAGGAGACAAGTGGCGATTCTGACAGCAGCTCCCGGATACCGCCAGAGATTCCTGGTGGACATCAAGGCCCCAAACCGGGGAATTTTAATGGCTTGATTTCCAACCATGCATTCGATTCTATTGGATTTCCTACTGCATCTGAGAGGCAGTTTTAAAGTTGGTCACATCCCCCCGCAGTGTCATTGCAGAGTGAAAAAAACCTGAATTTGCATGTGGTGAGGCTCAACCATTCTCAGCCAGGAGGTGATGAAATGCCCTCAGCCTTGCACTGGACAGCAGGTCGCTATGGCAACAGATCTTTCTAAAAACTTCACCCTTTCAGCCGTCTTTACCCAAAGTAGCAGACAGCTAATACGTTCCCAAAGTTCGTTCCTTTTACTACCGATCGAGCAAACGAATTAAACCGGTCTTGGCTCTGGGAGCTCAGCCCTGCCTCTACATAGTGAAGGGGAATTAAAAGAAGAAAACAGGTCCTCTTGGCTCATGCATGTCTGAAAAGGAGATTTTAATTATCTGACTTTATCAGAGTCAATAAATGACTTCCCTGTTCCCCCAAAGACTATGTTAGTCAGTCTCAATAGCCCAGCCATACAGAAATCATAGGCAGCGTTCTGTTATCCCCAGGTGTTATCTTCAACCATGTGCCGCCCCCTCACTCTGGCCTGGTGAGTTCCAGGGACTCAGGGGCCTGGGCAGAGCTGACCTTGCTCTCCGTGACCTTGCTGGCGTCTAGAATAGTGGCTGGTACTGTGCTCAGTGGAGCGTGTGCTTGATGGGCGGCTTCTGAGGCCCCGTGGCCCTCACAGGCCAGGTGGGCAGAGCGGGTCACTCACATGTGTCTCCTGCACCTACGGGCCCAGCTCACGGGTCAGGGCGGAGCCAGCGTGTCTGTGCAGAGGGCCTGGGCGGAGGCCAGCACGCGGGGCCTTCGTGGAAGAACCGCTCTGATTATTTTCTCCTCGTTTTAGCTTTCAGATTCCAAGTCCTCTCGTTTGTGCAAAGTGAGCAGGCTCCCTGCCTGTCATTCTCAACACACGTGGTGCAGAGAGATGAGGGCTCTCTTACAACCACCTCCCCAGTCAAGCTGAAGAAAACCTCAGAAGTGCCTTTTGGTTCTCTAAATCATAAGTGCAGTTTATAGGAAATTTACCACTGAGTTTCCTGTGAATAAAAACCATTTTACATTTAAAACAAAAGTGCAATTAATAGAGTCCTCTGGGTGTCTTTCCTAAGCTCTCCTCTAACCCCAGAGCTTAAATCTAACTCTCATCACACTGTTAAGGAGGCAATTCAAGTTTCTACAAGGAAATTACTTGCCTGAGATTTATTGTCTCTAAATCACAAAACAACCACCCGGTTGGCAAAGCCGGCAGCCATCCTAAGACAGTCACCAGGCAGGAACACAGGGTCTAAATTACCCTCTCACCCCCAGGGGTGACATTCGTACTGTGTCTGGCCCCATTACTATGAGATGGGATCGTTGAGAAAAATCTATGCTAAGCACTTTGCTTTTTGCAACATTAATCTAAAAGACAAAAAAAAGATGTCTCCTCAGTGGAATAAGGAGATTATTTTGTCATTTGTCTAAGTAGCTACATTACACCAGTCATGAAGCAGAGCCTGACATTCCAAGCTGTCAGCCGAGTCCACATGCTTCCTTCATGATCAGATCCAATCCTCTGGCTTCAAAGCAGACCTGAGGTCTCTCCTACTGACCCAACCCTTTCCCTTTGGTTTCACAGAAGGATTTACAGCTGTCAGACCTTCTCATGTAACTGGAACTCAGACCCGCAAACCGAGCTCATCTCCTGTCTCTCCTTTGGCCCAAATCTGTCCATCTACCTGAAAGCCTCAGTTCATTTGTTAGGATAAGCTTCTCCATCTAACTCACCTAATCTTTCTTTCCTCTTTACCTCTTATCTCTCCACCCACAGCTCCACTTAAATTTCCCACCTTCCAGAACATTCCAGACCTGTCAATATATGCTTGTTTTCCACACTCTGTGCCTTCTTCCAAGAAGGCAAGCATCTCCCTGTCCTCCAAGAGTCAGCTCACACACCTCTCCTTGGGGCTGTTTCTGCCGCACCCCCCCAGACCAGATAAAGGGGCGCACAATGAGTGTGCCTGTCACAGGTCAGTCTTACATCAATTATGATAGTGTCCTGGGACAAAGTGTAAGATAAGTGTCTGTCTTTTCTTGTGTGATGTGAGTTTTCCTTAGGTTCCAGAATAGATTTATATTCTCATTCATGATACTTTTATTTTCCCAACTTATGCAGACTGTCAATCAAAGCTTGCTGTCTGAATGAAGTCTTCACCACTTCAAATTGATGCCAAGTCAATTTTTTAAGCTTATGGTGTGCCTTTACCTTTCAACTTTCCTGGTTAATACTAAGGAACACCAGAAGTATGAGCACATTGATGATCTATTATTTAATTTGAACACTTGATTGATCCCAAATTTGTGTTCGCCTCTCTTTTTTTCCAGTTCTCTTGAAAGTTATGTGAGTGGTGAGAAGCTGGTCTGAGGTGAGACGGGGATAGGGACAGACATCTGGAAAGGGGCTATCTAAGTGTTCCAGTGACTCCCATTTCTGACAGGACAAAGTGACTGAAGTGGCTTAGGGTGACTGAAAAGATACAAATTCCACTCTCACACACAAGATTCCAGGTCCGATTCTTGAGACTAGGATTGTCAGATTGAAGACTGACATCGTGAACACCAATTCTGGTGTCTCTAACATGGGCGGTCGAGGGCAGCCCCTGGACCAACAACTGGGGCCTGTTGACTTTAGTCCACATGGTCAAAGGCACAAACAGTCAAGACAGTGGTGGACGAGCTCAGGACATGATGAGGTGACCATCTGATCCTTAAACCAGTGACCTACTCTATGGAAAGTGCTTGAAAAGTGGCTGCACCACAGGGAAGTATGCTCTGTCCCAGGCTGGTGAGGAGGAGGAGGAGGTCATAACCAAGGGAGCTCACCCATTGCAGAAGCTCCTCCTGCCACCCATGAGGACCCCAAGAGTGATCTCCCCATGTCCTTATCACACAACCCCTAGACCCACTTCGGGAAGCGCGTGACTTTCAACTTGTGGGTGGGTGACAGGACTAGACAGACATTTTTTCCTTTGATGATGTGACTCTGGCTTCCTAAATACAAAAACTGAGACTCACAGAGACAATATACACACCACTGTAAGAAGTGACGGAAAGGTTTAAACTCAATATAATTGAAACTGAGGCTTCAAGTTCTCCCCAACACCATCACCATGGGCATAATCATTCTCCAGCTATTCTGTTTCTTGTCCATCCCATACTATCTCGACTCATACTGCCTTAACAACCATTTGAGTAGTGACATTTAACACAAATATGAATTATTCCCTAATGACTCCCTTTGGCCAGATATAACCACATCATTGCAAATGTCTTATGACATTAAAGACTTTCTACTGCTTAAGTTTCTAGGATATCTGGAACTTAACCTCGCAAACAACGTGCCCTTTATCCATATTTGTTTACTAACTCCATGAAGGACAAGGAGGCAATGATGTTCATCATTTCAGAAAACTGGCTGATGTGCAGGATAGGAAACATGTCCGATTCCCTGGGTGGGATCTTGTAGCTCAGTGTCTATTCACTGACTCTTCCCTCCAGAATCAAAGCTGTGGAACATGTGTATGACATGAAATTCACACCTGTCTCCTCTTTTTTCCATCTGGCCCTGAACAACAGAAACTGGTGTATCGATTGGAAGAACCAGAGATGCAGACTCACAAGCTGCCGCACGATCATCAGAGGTCAGCAGTTCACTAAAGACCAAGACACCTGGCTCTCGTTCATGCATAAAGGTGTCCTGTTGCCCACAAACATTTTTCATTGAAAACACTGTATAATCAGTCTGATTGCTAATGGGACAAAAAAGTTAACAGTTTAACTCAAAAGAGCAACTGCTCATTGGAAAGAACGCCTTTGAAAGGTCAATGTCCCAAGGCCAAGTCAAGGTCACCATGGTTTGCACTGTATTTCACTTTGAACCAGTGTTCCTTTGCTCTGGTCAAGGTTGTATTTGAAAATTAATTAAGTGATCGTATTCATGGAGATCTAAGTGAAGGTTCTATCACCCAGATAACAATCTTTGAGATACTTATTAAAAGTGAGATTTTCATTTTTAATATCTCAAAATCCCATATATGTGTTTGAGTAGCTTGACGGTCAGTGAACTTTTTTATCATTGGCACAAATACATGAGATATTGACCCCTACAACCACTACCTTTTCTGAGAGCATGAAAACCAACTTTTATTAGGTCAAACTCAAGATCTCTTTCAGAGACTTCTACTAATTGCAGACAACTCACAATATTTTAGCCTCACATAGTAACTGTGCTTAAAGTATATTATCTAGTTAACTATGGAAATTTTTCTTGAGCAAATGTTACTTTCCTTTCTCTCAATAATTCCTCAAATAAATAAAATTACATGTTTGGTCATTTTCATAACATTCTGTGGGAGCACAGGAGGTAGACTAAAAATAGATACCATTGCCTGAGCATTATTTTAATCTCAAAATGCTTAAAAATGTCAAGCAGAGTTAGCCTTCAAAAAGTGTTGATAATTTTTCACTTGGTAAGCTAGTTAATTTGCTTTGGCAGTTCTTAAATGGAAATGAAACCACATATTTGAGGTTAGTTAAGTTATGACAATGGGCTGGAGGTGATCAGAAGGATGGCTGAAGGAAAAAGATGGACAAATGACCCCTTCCGTTCCATCTGCCTATCCATTCAGCACTGATTTCGTACTTGCTGAAGGTCAGCCAATGTCAAACGGAGTAAGGGACGCTTTTTTCCACACTGGCTTTTATTTGTTTCTTAAGAATAACTGTCTATGTAACTGTAACTCCAGGCAATCCTGACTTTAGGAATAAAGGTTAGATTCAGGCTACTTTGGTTCTTCATTCATTGGTTCTTCACTGAGGGGCTCATTTGCAAATGATATGTTTTCACATTTTCAAAAGAAATACATATTAACTGGAGTAAGTCGGATGGGGCCACAGATGAACAGATTTGTCTCTAGGGACCTTAGCTCAAAACGCCATCTCATTATTCTTCACATTATGGGAATTGTAAGATCCCTGCTACTATCCTCCACAGTCTCTTCGTATAACAATTCTGCTTAAAGACCCTGAAAGACCCTATTTAAGTAACAGATTTAGCCATCTTTATGATCCCAAAGTGAAAAAAAGAGAGAAAATAGTATAAACCAATAAATAATTGTATAGCTTTTTATCTTGCTGTTGGATTATGGTATTTTTTGAAAGAACCAAATTAAAGGAAATTCTGGTGTTGACATTTCTGCATACTGTTTCCCCACATCCAGAACAGGTTTATTTGTAGACATAGGCATAGCCAATAAGTGAGCTCCCATCAAGCAGATTATCAAACAAATTGGTTTCTACAGACGTCCTGCTGGAAGGAAATGTGCTGTGTTAATTCGTCACGATGGCCGGGGGCAGCCCATTGCTCTCACGGGTCCAGGTGGAGAATACAATCCTGGCAGATCCTCTTAGCTCCCCAACCTGAATGCTCTCTTATTCCCAGGATGGCAACTCTCTCTTTCTTGTGCTCTCAGGGATTTTGCTACTACATTGTTTCTGGAAGGCTGGTTTGCAAAGAAATAATGGGTTGTTTTTTTCTCATTCTGCTGCATAACAACTTCTGGAAAAGACCCATATGCAATGTCATTATTAATGACAGTTCATCAAGTCGAGGAAGATGTGATTATACCTTCCTGGTCCTTCTGAAGGCACTGCTGTCTAGTTTAGAATTTAATTACACGTGAGCCAAGGTCTAGCTCTGTTTAGTAATTGTGGATCATCATTCCCAGGCAGAGGTCACATATCACAAGTTAGCAAGGGTTAGAATGTGGTTATAATAAGGAATGAAAAGGGTAGGCCTTCAGAAGCGAGGGAAACAATCCTACAAGAATTTATCTGCCACAACAGAGGACTCCAAAACAAGGATTCCAGTTACCACATCCTATGTGTTAGATAAAATCATTACAGAAAGACTGATCTCAGGACAACATCTGTGTGGAAACTGAGTTGTCCTAGAGCTAAGACTGACTTTGTTGGCATACCATAACAGAAATAACTTATTCCAGATTTTATGGGACTAAAAAGAATTTTGTTTTCTGATTTAATAGCTTGGCAGATAATTGAGGCAAGCCAATTGACAGCAAATTCACATATGACTCGAAAGCCCACCAGCAATGTGGAGACGTGGTGGACTTTTAAACATTTTGTCTTGTGTTCCCCAAGGAACCAGAAAAACTTTTCCCCATCCTGTGTGTTCACAGAAGCGCCAGACAACACTGAGCAGTGGACAATCTCTTGGAGGAATCCTTTTTTAAAATGAATTTTATTAAAGTAATACTGCAGCATCACATTTTATAGGGCTATGGTATGCAAATTTGTAAAGAAAAATCTGGAATCACTGGGCATCAGAGTTGGCGCCCCCTAGGGGAGAGATGCAGATTTCTAATTCCCTGTAGGTGACATAGGAATGATTGTCCTGATGGAGTATGTGTTTGCCCCTCCTGACAGGAAAACAGGTACCCAGCTAGAGTAAATTGGTACAAACATTATGGAAAGCATTATGGTGATTCCTCAAAAAACTGAGAATGGAAATTCCATATGATCCAGTTATTCTATGTCTAGGTTTTTACCCATCAAACACGTCACTAATTTGCAGAGATAAATGTGCTGTGGTGCTCACTGCAGCACTATTCCCAGCAGCCCAGAGCTGGAAACAACCTAAGTACCCATTGACAGACGAGTGGATAAAGAAGATTTGTATACAGGCACAATGCACTAGTTATCAGTCACAAAGAAATCCTGCCACTTGCAACATGAATGGAACTAGAGGAATTATGTTCAGTGAGATAAACCAGAGCAAAAAAAGGGCAGCCATCCTATGATTTTACTCAAACATGGCATACAGAAAAATGAAGGAAACAATGAACTAAAGCAAACAAAAATAGACTTTTAGTCAATAAAATCAAATTAGTGGCTACCAGAAGAGAAGGGTGGAGGGAAAATTGGGTAGAAGGGATAAATTATAGGGTGAAGGAAGAAAGAACTGAAAGGCTGGTGGTAAACATGTCATAAACAGAAGGTGATTTACAATGATGCATAAGTTAAACTTACATAATGTCATGATGAAATGTCCATTCAATTATTTATTTTCCCCTTAAAGGAGGATGAGAGAGCAGAGATGGCAGGGGGGAAGCAAGGAGAGATAGGTGGCCCTTTCATTTTTATGTTCTCAGGTTGGGATTTTGTTCCATTGTTTTTGGTGGAATTACCTGCCAAATGACATAAAAATCGATGGCATTTTCCCCTTGTACTCAAGAACACAGAGATTACTATTGATGGGCAGAAGAAACATGTCTCTTTATAATAGCTCATTACTTGAAGTAACTTGAGGATGTCTTCCTCACCACCCAGGGAACCTAATTCAAATTAAACAAATGAACATGTCAGAAGGGTAATGAAGACCTGACTTAATAGATGGGTACTGATGTGACTGGACTATTCCAAAAACAAAATGAATCACATACAGACTTGGAGGAATTGGAACAGCCGTGATATGAGGCCAATTCCCTATAAACTTTATTTGACCAAACATAGCCATTTGGAAAATAAAAGAACAAGGGTGTTACAGGATGCTAATGTTTCTCTGAAACCTAGTTACTCAGCAGAACTGCATTCAGGGAGCAGGTTATAGAAGAGGAAGGCAGGAAAGAACAGCAAGATGACCTAACCAGGCATAAAAGAGGCTCTTCTGAATTGCAGTGAGATGAAATTATGAGAAACAACAGTTGACCCAACACCAAGGTGCTAGAGGTTCTCATGGAAGGATGTGGTTCCTGGCGCCACTCGCCTGAACATCTGGAGGGTTTACGTACAGAAGTGTACTTGTATTTCTCTCATCGAGCGTTTTCTGAAACTGACAGCTTGACTTCACCTTCACTGGTGACTGAGATTTTCATCTTTGTTCATGACCACAGTGAATGCCAGCAGCATTTCCCTGTGAAGCTGGGTGCTGTAAGAGCTCTGAGACCCCTGGTTGGTTGGTTTGCTTGTTTTGAATTTCTCCATAATCTACGTGGTCAACTCAGTAATTAAAATAAATATATTTTTAAATTCAAGTTCTGTCACCATTCGAAAGTATCAATTTTATTAGCATTGAATGTGACAGGTTGCACAGTTTATCTAATTTACCTTATTGCTTAATTGTATATCATATCTCTTGGGATATCTATGGTGCTAGCGCTGGAGCTGAAAATTTTACAAGAAAGCTAACAAACCCCATCTTCTGGATGATTAGATGTGGCCTGTGGTCCTGTGTGGCCTTTTGTTTTGTCCCTGGGCTCAGATTTTGAGTTTTAGTCGGATACTTGGGCTGCGTATTAAAGCCAAAGTCCACGAGACCCTGGTGAGACAGAGGAGTCCCTGCAAGACGGTGTGGCAGAAGGCACAGGTCCGCCTCACCCGCACACATTCAGTGGTCAAAGAGCGCTGCTCCGGCATCTGGTGCCCTCACTGTTTCCAGCGGCCTGTATGGTCCCATCCTGTCCCACTCAGCACTTAGCAAAAATGTCACCTACAAGAGGCTGACCCCCTCCAGCCATGCAGGAATCTGCCTGTCACTTCTACACCATCACTCTAGTCACATCCACTGATGAGCCTGTCACCTCCTCGTCCACATTCCTTATCAGGATGTCCTCTCCACAGTACTCAGATGACCACAGCATCGCAAACATTCAACACATCTTCAAAATATCATGAATAAAATGAGCAAATGAATAGACAGGATATTTTAACAATGGAAGCTGTGCTCTATGAAAAAGTATCAATTAGACTAGGATAATATTGCTTCATATTATTGGTCCTGGAATAAGACTGTTTCTTTCAATTTCCTTTCATTATACCAAGAAAACACCATCCCAGTCTCTGTTGAACAAAGCAAAGACATTATTCTGGGACCTATTTTTGTTCTACAAGGCTCTGCTGAAAGCCAACATTTCCGAGAACCTACGGAAAGTGTTGAGAGATGGCTCCCTGTGTTCAGGACACTGGACAGAGGGTGTGGGGATGGGGAAAGAGTCCACAGAGATAGCGCTCATACAGGAATCCTCCAGGGAAGAAAAAGCTGAGCAAGAGTAGGGAGCTGAGACAGGTGCAAGGTTGGCCTTGGGCGGCACCCTCTGTTCTCATCAGCTGACCCACCTGCCTCCACAAGGCAGCTTACTTTGGAAAGTAAGCAGGTCTAGCTGTCATGAATGATTGAATAGGAATGGTTGCCAATGTTTCTACAAAATGTTTTGTTACTCAGACCTGTAGCACAGTCTTCAGAAGCTACGTGCCACTGCCCTGACAGACATCTCTCACTGTGAGACTGCTCATGCATCAACTGGAAATCTCTCTGCAATCCCAGGGACTATTTCACCCAGTACTGGCTTTTAACAAATCCCACTGTCTTCAATTCTCCAAATTAAAATAGGCATGCCAAGAAAAAGCTTATTCACGAGTAGGTAAGGAACAGTAGTTAACAAATCATGCATGGTCTTTCCAGTTAAAATACTGAGCAATGACAGGAGGAAGGGAATGAAATGAAGATTTCCAACCACTCAGAGGACGATGAAGAGGAAAGAGAGTATCGGGGTTTCCTGGGAGGAAAGAAGACAGACTGACATGACAACGTACCTTCGGGGTCTGACCCGGAGCCATGGAACCGGGAGCTGGAGGGAAGCATTGCTCACCTGTGGCCAGGTAGATGGTGTGGATGAGCGCGTCCCGGCCCTGCACCACATCGACGGCCAGATGGGAGAAGCGACTGTTGTCCTCTGTGAAGGCCGGCACCGCGCTCACGGGCTGCACCACCTCGTGCATCAGGAGGAAGCGCTGAGCGTCCTGCAGGCTCCTCTCCGTCAGGTTGGCATAGAGACCCTGGTCCACGGTGCCGCACTGCAGGGAAGACAGACAGGCTGGATGGGACCCACCACCCGGGGAAACGGGTGTGTCAGCACGCAGAACCCAGCAGTGCAGACCCCGTCCTCATCCGGGGCCCCTCTGCCTGGGATTGAACGGGCACGTGGGGGAGTCCCCAGGCTCATCAACGACCACAAACGCACCCATCGGAACATGAAGTAGCGCTACCTCGAACAGCAGCTGCAGGACATTTCCTCATCACTTGTAGAGTCACTGGAAGCTGCCTGGCTAAAGGAGGCACCTGGTAAATCACGCAGGTGCCCAAACTGAGACCAACAACCAAATGCATCCTGTGACCTGCTAGACTTGCCTTTGGAAAGGTGGGTCTATAAGAAGACACGAAGTCCTTGGAGTTTGAACTCGGTGCTTTCACTCTGCCGACTATGCAGGCTGATTTATCATGCGCATGCGCGTGGGGTGCACACCCGTATGCTGACCTTTTGTGCCCATATTCCAAGCTAAAAGAACCAAAACCATCCGCTCTGAGTTTAAGGTTTTAAGACATCCGCTCTGAGTTTAAGGTTTTGAGACATCCACTCTGAGTTTAAGATTTTGAGAAATAACAGAAAATTTGACAGAGAGAGAAACTAAAGGAAAGGAGGGAGGGGCGGGGGGAGGAAGAGATGCAGAGGAAGAAAGGAGAAAAGGGAGCAGTAAACAGGGTTTCAGAGAGAGGAAATATGGGTTGACGGAAAAAATAACCATGCAATTCCCGTATTTTACTGTGTATCATGCTCACCCACGTCTTTGGTCCAAATTTTCAGGACAAAGTCTCATTTTAATTTTTTATTCAAATTTCTATTTGTTTATATATTTTGTTTATATTTAGGTCCTTGTTTTTTGTACGACAAAGGAATTTTAGCATTTAAATTTTTAAAATGGTGGTATAAGACATTTTATGAAACAAATAATGACAAACACCAGTGCAGATACAAGGACAAGAAGCCGTCTTCCTGTCCCTCCACCATCTGAGGACACGCGGTGGGGACAAGGTCCACGGTGTCTCTCGCAGCCGTGCTCTTTAGCACATTTAATAATTGTGAGCTTATAGCTTGTAGTGCCTGTATTTTTGAAAAAATACCAGTACCAGCTAGATGGTGAGCTCCCACCTTAAGTGGACGAAGAGAAATGCCGCGCTGTGAGTCATAAAGTCGGCGTCACCCATCCTATCAAATCAGAGTCGCTTCCTCTGTGGACCATCCATCGTTCTACATTCTATTTCATCGAATTGTTCACCAAAACTTCAAGTTCATGACAAGTTTAACAAAACCGATGGTGGCATTCCAGTTTGCATGTGAATATTGTTACTGGTTTCAAGAGTTAAATCATTTTTAACTCATAAACGTAAATGAAAGAGTGAAGAACATTTATATGGACACGGAATTAGTGCCACCCCTGCAGCATGCACATCCTGATTTTTCTCTCAAAATTTGGGCCACAAAAGTGTACATTATACATAGAAAACTACTGTGGAGGGGCTGGCAGGTGGTATGCAGGATGCTTTTTGGCAAGAATGGGGAAAGGAAAGAAAGCAGTTTTCCTGGGTCAGAGCACAAAATCAGAAAATGACCACTAACCTTCCTCATGTCTTTCATAAACTTTAAAACCAGGTACCAATAAAGGCAGATCCTCCTCAGAACGTCATTTAAGCAGGTTTGATGGAAATGAATTTCCCTGTCCAGACTATCAGAACCTGCCATTTATCACATCATTTCTAATACTGAATTTTATAACAGGTGAGGGGTGCAAAAGTGTACAATGGAAATTGCTTTTTAAAAATAGATGATACTTTTTGTAGTGCTTGATAAAATGCCCGAGACGCCATAAAAAGGATAGGCTGCTGGTCGAATTCAAGAAACTGGAGAGAAGTGGATTTTGAATTTGGTCCAATGGTAAGTTTCACATCACACCCGCCACAGGGACACCTGAGTGCCAGGTGATGGAGGCCACGAGCTTGGGGAAGAGCCCGGCTTCATGCAGGTGGGTGGGGCCAGATGGCATTACTTGCACCATGGTTAGAAATCACTTACTCTGCTCACTCACCAGGCTGCTGATGCCAACAGAGAGCCCAGGAAAGAGCTTCATAAGTGACTGCAGGTGGTGAACTCAGGTGCTACAGGGAGATTTTGATTTGCAGGGATGCACACCTTACAGCTACATGGTGCTACTCTGGAAAGCAACTTCCACCCACTTCTGTAAGCGCAGTAAATGCCAAGGAACAGTCAGGGTGCCTGGCACTGGCAAGCATTCAACTGATGGACAGGGCTCAGCACAGGACAACTTCCCGCAGGACAGTGATTCTGTGGTCCACTGAGCAGAGAGGCCGGAGGGAAATGAACAGATAAAGGAAAGAATCAAGGGGCGGAGGAGACAGAGACAACTGTCTTTGGGCTGTGCTCTGAGATGTCATGTAATTATCATACTTGAAAGAGAACTAGGAGCTCAGGGATATCGCCTGTCAGCTAACTGGCTGTTAAGAAATGAAAGTGATTTCTTCTGGCCAATCTGCCGTCTATCCAGGTGAGTTCTGGCTCTGACGGGGACTCAGAAATCACAGGCCGTACCTAAGGCAGAGGTGGCAACTAGCTATCTGTCTGGCGAGTGAAGTTTTGCCTACAGATTGGGTTTCACATGCAGTGCTGTTTCAAAAACTGGCATCAGGAGACACAATGTCCCCTCGAGGACAGCTTCCTGCCCTTCGAGGACCTGCAGTTTGCAGGAACAGGAAGGCGGCCTGGGTGGGGGGCAGCTGTGCAGCAGAACCACTGACCTCTGTGGACATTACCCCTGTGCCGCAGACCTTATTTGTCCTGAGCTGCCAGTGAGATATAATTTGCAATAAAAAATATATATTTGGGGGTCTTTGACCTTTTTCTCCCAGAGTCCCTAAAACTCATGGAATCCCTAAGTGATCAGAGCTGTCAGGGTGTCTTCTGATATGTTAATGAGGCAAAGATTGGAAAACACCTAAGAAGAGAGGCTGGTTTCCAGGAGGACAAGCAGGTGATTAGGGGACTGGAACGTTCCATCCTTCAGGAGCGCTGAGGAGCAGGGCATGAGGCTGATGAGAGTTGGTCGTGTCTATGCAACGGAGGCCAGAAGACCTAACCAGTTCAGAGGACGCCAAACGTATGAGCACGCAAGGTCTGGGGAGAGCAGGAACCCGGAGGAAGGCCCTCGAGCCGCTCCCAGCTCCCGAGTCACATTGTTCTGATAATGAATTAGCAGTCTGGTACGTGAAGCATGTTCAGAGCTGCTGCAAACCAAGGAAGGGGGCTGCGGACACGTCCAGGCTACAGCTGTCGGTCAGAGCGCAGGTGACCATCGGGATGCACGGCTGGCCTCTGGGGTCAGTCTTCACCAGGCGGACGTAGTCTCAGACCTGAGCGGCAGTCTGGCACCCTGCTCCGGTGCCACCTGCGCTGGCCTGGTGGTGCGGGACACCCATCGTGGGGACTGAGCGAGGCAAGCTGAGCCCAGAGCATGTCCCGAGCTGTACTCTGCAGGGTCCTGCTTTCCTTGCTGGTTTATAGTGAACAGCCTAGCCAGGGATTCTTTTTCAAATATTTGGAAAGTCATTTAAATTCAGAGCATTTATCTACTAGACTGTAAGGAACCCACCTAACTCCCTATGGGCTGTAGATCTCTCACTGTGCCTTTGCCCTGGGCTCCTGTGATGTCCATGACACTCTGGGAACAAACTGTGACACCGCAGCCAGCATTCTGCCAGCTCACAGCCCACCCTAGCTTTCGTGCTAGCCCCTCTGAAAGCAAGAGATCCATGACTACTAACTGTTTAATACAGTTATGCATTTGTACTTGGCTTAGTTCCTTGTTTCAAGGACGACAGACCTCACCCACTGGCACCCAGTCTAGCCCACTTGCTTAGCCTGGTGCTGAGAGCAGCCACGCAGCCTGCCACCCTTCCTGCAACACTTCTTTGTCTGCACAGCCACGTCCGAGGGTCTGTTTTCCATCTCAGCTCCGTCATCTCTGATCAGTGAGAATCTAAACTGCACAGAACATTCCAGAGCCTGTCACAGCCCAGTTATGTCCCTCCGTTTGGTGTTTCATGATTGCAACTGGTACTTTTCTAGTGTGGCCCAGGGCCTGGGCGACTTTGGGGACTGCAGTCTCCAACCTGCCACCTTTTCTAGTATCATCTACAGAGGTTCGGATTGCATCTGGTGAAAGTCATCGATGGTTTTGAGGCTTTGTGACTGTTTCCAGTTGAGATTCCTGTATTCAATCTTGAAAACCCATGTGCTGCCTCTCAACCCATTCTGCTTCCTGAACCAGAGGCAAGTTTCGACTCCCGTTAGTCACGAGCCCCTTCTTGCAAAGGCTCCATGAAATCCCCAATGTCAGCAGCAAACAGAAGTGGGAAGACCAAGCCACGTCTCTTGGTTGGTTGCTGCAAACCAAAGGCCCTTTACGAGCACTGGTGGCAGAAGCCTTCATTCAAAGTGGATGTCCACTCTACACCAGCGAGATGGGCTGAGGGACATCAAAAAGGGCGCCGATGTCAACACACTTCCTAATCTGCTAAACCAACAGAAAACGCTGACTATGCATTTGTACCGTGAGTGACACACAGATTCTTTGTCATCTTTAACTTTTGTTCCAAGGAAATTCTGCCCAAAGCATTCAGAGCATTTATTTATTAGACTGTAAGGAACCCACCTAACTCCCTATGGGCTGTAGATCTCTCACTATGCCTTTGCCCTGGGCTCCTGCAGTGTCCGTGACACTGGGAACAAACTGTGACACCGCAGCCAGCATTCTGCTGGCTCACAGCCCACCCTAGCTTTCGTGCTAGCCCCTCTGAAAGCAAGAGATCCATGACTACTAACTGTTTAATACAGTTACGCATTTGTACTTGGCCGAAGTGCAGCCGTGTTCCTGTAGGCTTCATTGATGGTGCCCTAGAGACCTACATCCACCTCAGAAACGGGGATGATCTCTGCAATGACACTGACCTTATAAAACCAGATGCCTATGACCTTAGGAAATGAGGAGATTTGCTCTGTGCTACAACTCTATCCAGACAAAGGGGTCACAAGTTAGCCGCTGCCTGGGGGCGGTAAGGCATCACAGCAGTTATTAAACCACTGTGCCTTTCAGACTCTCTCGCAGAAATATCGATGCTTTTGAACTGCACTAAACAGTAAGCATACATGAAACCTTGAGAAGCTACGTTAAGTGAGATGCGTCAGACACAGGAAGACACACTGCGCCGTCTCCTTTATATATGGCAGCTAAAGACACACATAAAAAACAGTAAAATGGTGGTAACTACAGAATGAGGGGAAAGATGGATGTTTAAGCAACTAAGTTATAAGGAGCAGCGAACAAAACAGAGAAGACAATGTGTTTCTATAATTCTATCCTGTGATCACAGCTCTGACCATAATCATATTTCAATACACAAAGTATCGCTGCATCACTTCGTACACTTGAAAGAAAAACAATATTATTTGCTCAAGTTATTCAATAAAAATATATAGTAGGCATTGTTGCTTTTTCCCAAACTTCAGGAATTTACAAAGGGCCTTCTTAAAACCCATTTCACACCAACATCCAAAAATGTGGGTGAGATTTAGATGTAGAGACACAGCACAGGGCCAAAGAGTCAGTGTTATGTGAACTATTTCAAAAATCGCGTCACCCTCAGGGAGTTGACTGCTTGGTACTTGGGTCTGACTAACATGGAGCTCACCTGTCCTCTGTGAGTTTCTTTCTCTAGTGCTGACCTTTCTTAGCAGCAAGTTTGGGGAAATACTGCAAATTGCACCACTCGCTTCTCTGACTTATTAAGGGTGATGGTCACAGCTATGAGCGGATGTGAGACGAGCTATTTAAACCTCTGCACGACACGCCACGGTCAGAAGACATCCAGTCGGTGTACTTAAGAGTCATCTTCCTCGGATACACTCACAGTAAACAACGCAGCTTCATCGACACTACCAAAATTCTTCCTAAAATATTACTGTGCATTTGTGTCCTCCGTCCTTATTCTGTTGATGAAAAGACAGGAGAGGAGACACTAAATCACGTGCCCCAACAAAGCAGCAGACGCTGAAGAGGTGTTGCTAACTACACCTCATCCACACTCCAGCTCTCAGGAATTACACAGCAACAGTTCTCTCAAAACAAACGAGTCATCTCTGACCAAGACCAAAAAGCAAAGAACTTTCCCACACTCCAGTTTCCTCAAAAGTCAAATATTTTATGTGTTGGGACAGTGACGGCGCGAGGACCTGGAGCCCAGCGGGAGCCCCAGTCCTGATGTCTGAAGGCTGAAGAGACTGGGGTTTGACCTCCAAGGATGGCGACTGGGATCCCAGCTTGACCACTAATCATCAGCGACCTTGGCCTGATCACCTGCTCTGAGATCCTCGCCCTCCTCGGTCTGTGGGCAGGACTTCCAGTGCCAGCATGTGACCGGATGAGTGACAGGTGTCAAGCAGCGTCTGCAACTTGGTGATACTGCAGATGATACTGTGATGATGATGCTCTAAGAACACTGCTGGTACAAGAGACCCTCCAGGGAAGCCAGCTATGACGGACTGAAAGCTTATCTCCCAAAATTCCATCTCTGAAGCCCTAGCCCGCTGTGGTCTTGGAGGTGGGGGCTGCAGGAGTAACTCACCCCAGCCTCTATGGGCCCAGCTTCTTCTGAGCATGCAGCACTGGAAACAGAGGTGTTCAAAGCATCTCTAGCTTGAATATGCTGCCAATTGTGATTAATAAACAAGTGGCATCCATCTGTTCTTTCTCCCCCCAACAGCCCTGTTCCCCCACAGGGAGTCCCCCACATCGGACAGTCAGAGTCTGATTCTGTCTGCGTGTGCCCACTGCTCTGTGCCTCTGTCCTGCAGAGACTTCATTCGGGCGTTTCTGGGGACTCAGCCACCGTCACCAGTGCTCATTGAAGCTTGGACCTGTCTTGGCTGCACTATGTGGCCTTTTTCAGTCCGACTCTGAGCAGCACAGCTGACAAGAGGTCCCTTTTCCGTCCCTGTGCCTCGGCTGAAAACGAGCCTCGTCTATTTACAGAGCCAGGGTGGGGCTGGCCCTAGCATGTGGGAGCTGACCTAGGGAGTCCCAGCTGCCGGCAGTGCTGTGTCCCCCTGCGGGAATGGCCCAAGTGCCCCCGGGCCCCAGAATCACCTGGAAGTTGGGGTTGGGGTTGGGATAAGGCAGCCAGGCAGAGCGAGAGTTCTCCTGGTACTTGAACGGACCATTGAAAGCCTGCGAGATGGCGCTCAGGTTGAAGACACACACGGCCGATGCGGCGATGCTGTTCCTGCAGAGAGAAAGGAAAGGTCTGGTGAGTCCCCAGTGACTGCTGTCCTCCCCGCGGGTCACACACCTGGAAAAACCTTCCAGAAGCCCTCGAGGTCCCGTTCTCCAGGGAGTATCTAGAACACGGCTCATCTGCCCAGTCACCTGTGGATGGGCTTTGAGGGTGTTTCCACGTCTTGCCTACTGTGACCTGTGCTGCTGTGAACACGGGGATGCAGATACTTTTCTGAACAAGATTCTGTGTCCTCTGGGAATGTGCCCAGGAGTGGGGTTGGGGGGCCGAACAGGACGACATTTGTGTGTTTTGGAGGAATGTCCATAGAAGTTGCACTAACTTACTCTTAAGTGCAGGACCGTTTCACTCATATGTGGACTGTGCAGAAACAAAACAAAGTAACCCCAACCACATTCAGAGGACAGGGGACCGTGACTTGAGGAGGTGGCGTGAAGAGGAGCAGGAACAGGTGGTGCAAAGGCACCCGCATCCTGGTGGCAGACGGGGGTGAAATACCCACAGACAGAGGTGTGAATTCGGTATCCTGGGAAACACAGCAGTGCAAATAACAGAAACAATAATAAAGATAAGATAAGGGTTAAAGAAAGAAAAGGGGTCAAGTAGAGGTATTTTAGACTGGTGTGTACTTGATAACACAGTGTGGGAACATATACAGGCTATAACGCAAAATGAATCAATACCAAGACATGACTGGAAATTCAAGGATAAACTATCGACAAGTAAATATGAGAAAATGATGCCAGGCGCCCAACCCCCGAGAACTCGAGGCTGAAGCTGATGGGCTGAACGTGCGCCTGGGGCTTCTCCATGGAGAAGCCCACGGTTCATGGAGAAGCAAGGATGCTGATCAGGCACCGCACTAGGAATCCCGCGGGGTCCACGGACGCAGCCGCGGCGGACTGATGGGATTGCAGGCTCTGTGTTATGCCCTGTTCATTCTGGAGGGAAAGGATGCTCTCCTGCATGGATGGAGCTTCTCTGCTGTCCGGCCGGGCCCTCACCGGCCATGCCCTTCCATGGCCACGAGGGTGACCGTCTTCTGTCTCAGCCCCAGACATCTGTTCTCAGTGAAAATCTTTGACAAACTAATCAATTACAAGCATTTTGCAAAGAGTGCCTGCCAGCCACCTTCATGCATTTAATGAATTAAAAAGCATTTCAAATTCAGAGGGTCAGAGAGAAAGAGGTGGCATTGCACCGACATTGGACTTCTTGAAACCCGCATTCAGAATTCGGGCTCGGCAGGGAGAGTCATTAATGTGAGTCCAGACCCCTTTTACAAAGTGTGGACACAGCGCACCCGTTTTTGGTGAAATACATTTGCATATTGAGCTCAGTTCTGGTTTTCCCAGTTCATGTTATTTCTCTTAAACTTTAACTTTCAATGTCAACGCTCTTACCAGTATCATCTTAACAGCTCTTAGTCACACTATTATAAATTGCTTTTTTTCTAAATCAAAGGAAATGTCACAGGAATCCTCAGACGGAACTATCAGCCTCAACCTGGCTACCTGTGGAACACAGAGTAGGTACTGACAACCTGTGAAGGCTTTACAGATGCCACTTTGTCTTCTCCCCCTCAAGCGAGGGGATTCCCTAATAAGGAAAGTGGGGCCCGGGATGGTCAACACAGAAGACCTGTGGATGAGTCTGCTGAAGGCTGGGGTGAGGATTCATAAGGCCTTTTGGGTAGCAGGCCTTCAACCAAGCGTTCCAACTTGACCTCTGTCCATAATCAAGGGCATAATCAGTCTTCCTCTAATGCTCTGTATTAGTTCTTAACTTGCTCAGAGCCCTGGTGGGTGAAAGTGGATGAGGAAACGCCTTGGGGAATCCAGCAGCAGAGCTCTTTCGAGTCTGCTAGAAACCAGGGGTAGAAACATAGAGAGTTTCCTCCTAGCTCTTCACCTCTTCTGAGGAAGACAAATCAAGACCTTCACTCTGGCCCCCGCCACCACCACTTCACTATCTTTGAGCCATCAGTTCTGGGCACCTGTGGGCAGCAGGGTAAGGCAAAACCTGCAGGGACCATTGCTGTAGAATGCCATTTTCTGTAGCTCAACTCATGCCTGAGGGGCTGAGAAACTACACAGTCCCAGGGAGAGAAGGCGTTAACACAGTGACCTTCACTCCCATTTTCTGATGCTGAGAGATCTAGATAAAGATGGAAGGAGACCACCCCAAATTCAGAGACAGAACATTCCCAGCTACCTCTGGTCTTCATTGCATTTCTGTTTGGGTCAAGTCTTGTCCAGAACACAGCCACCTGCTGAAAGGCAGGGTCCGGGCTGAGATGTGGGGTCGGGGTGCAGGGTCATGCTGTGGGACCATGATGTGCATGTCAGACATTCGTTCCCGAGACCCACTGCGAGAGAGAAACGTGAGGTCTGGCAATTCCATCTCAGCCAACAGAGGTGCTATTTATTAAATGATCACCAGTGTGATGGGCATTTGCAATATTAAACAACCTGGAATGGTCTACAACTGACTTTTGTGAGGATCTAAACTGACCGTTAACCATCTTGGGATGGCCCAGACATAGTACCTCTATACCTTTGTTTCTTTTTGCCCAGTCAGGAGAGTAAACAGCCAAGCTCCCTGTGTGTGCAAAATTGATGTCAACAGAGCACAGAGCAGGTATCCTGGCTGGTCTATATCTCTTAAACAAGGTTCTGGAAAGCAAATCAACTTCAGCAACCACAAATCGATTTTCTAAAAGAAACTTCTCAAGGAGGAAAATAACAAATGGGCTTGAAAAGCAGAAACACCACAGTAGAGATGGGCATGGCGGGGTGGGGGCGGGTGGGGAGCCATCCATGTTCCTTATTTTTCTAACTGCATATCAGAAGACTCTTCGTGGAGTCTATGTTATCATCAAGAGGATGTCCACACTTAACTTCCACACTGGAGAGAACGGAAGGGAAAACCAACAGGGAGGTTGGAAGTGACTCTAGAAATGCATGTCTGGGTGCGTCTGTGGTATAGAAGTGTGGAAAGCAAAGTAAAAAGGCTGGGGAAGCAGAGCAGATGATGCAGGGAGGCCTATGGTGGCATGATGGAGAGGACACCTGGAATGTGGGTCTGTTTTCCATCTTCAGATGAGGACAATCCCAGATCAACAGGAGAGCTGGTCATCCTGCTGCATTTCTCAGCACTCGCAGCCCTTCCAGATTGGAGTCCTTTATCTGGGTCAAAAATATGGAACTTTTCTCCAACATGTCAGGTCACTAGATTAGAGATTTCAAAGGTGATTGCAACCAGAAGCCTGCAGACTCATCCTGAGCACCACCCAGGGAGGAATACGGCGCTCAGAGCCTAGAGTCTCCATGGCAGCATGACGTCCTGGCGTGGGGTGTGACAAGAAAAAGGACAGATGAAACAAAACCAACCCTTGGACATGTGCAGTAGAACTGAGGTGACCTACAGGGAAGAGAGGTCAGGGGCGCGCAAAGGATGGCAGCGCCCACTGGACGAGGGTGAAGAACATGTGGTGGAGGGCAGGGTGTGCTGACATGTGTGAGGAATACGGGGAATGGGGACACTGCACATGTGGGGAACCTGCACATATGAATCTATTTTAGTGTGTAGAGTAAGTTACAATAAAACAAATGAAAAAAGAAAGGAAGAATGACATTATCTCAAAGATCAGACTTCCCAAACAACACTGCTTCCATTCTACACAACTGCCTGACACGAGGAGAGAAAAGAAAAATATACCAAACACATACCAGCTTTGCGAAAGTGCTGAGAAAACACAGGCCAATCAGGTAGGAGGAATTAAGCAGAGTAATGCGATACTGCCATTACATAAGGGGAGATCAAGATGTGAGGGTCTCGCTTTATTTTCCCGAGGACCAGTCTCAGAAATCACATACCTGCAGGTCACATTTAATTCACATTCAAAAATGGCTTTGGCCGCTAGCCCAGGAAAATGGGATTTTTCTGGAAAGCAACTTTAAACCTTATAGGTCAAAGAATGACAGCCTCATTCAGCTCACGCCCGAGAGCGGGCACCACCCCACACCCTGCCACCTACACGTTGGTGGTGAAGATGCCATACAGGACGTCCTGCTCGGGCAGGAAGAAGGTGCTCTGCAGCTCGTTGTAGTAGAAGGGCACCTCGCCGGGCCGGGAGCAGTTGAGCCGGGCCTTCATGAAGGTGGTCCATGTGTCCTCCAGCAGGAAGCGGCCCCCGATGTCATTCTTGCAGACCCGGGCGGCTCTGGAGAACACGGTCTTCCCACAGTCATGCTCCACGGCATTTTCTCGGAAGAAGAAGTAGGTGAAGTTCCCAATGTCGTAGGACGACACGAAGTTTGGTTCTGGAAAGGAAGAAGACAAGTCTCAAGCTCCAGGTTATGCTCCCTTTTGTCTGGCCTGCCGGGTATTTCCCCAGGGAGACGGGGCTCTGTGCAGACACCATGTGGCCAGTGGGACAGCCGGCCTGGTCTCATGAGCCAGCCACCGGGGGACGGTACACAAGTGATCGTGGACAGAAAATGGCCCAATTCCATCCTGACCTGCGTCACGGCAGAATTCAAGGGTGACAGCAGTGTCATCAACAAGCAACAGCGAAGATGGCAGTACTTTCCACAGCCGTATGTGGCCCTTTCTTGGTCTATTCTCACATCATCATCAGACAGAGAGAAAATGAAATCGTGAAATGGGATCTGGCAGAGGAGAGTAGAATATTATCTGGCTTTGGAGAAGACAACACAGTGCTTTTATTCCCATGCATGTATGACAGAGGCATAATTTACAGGTTTTGGGAAGGACTTTAATTGTGTTTTTCATTGTGAAAATGGAAACAGAAACTGGTTGGTGTCCTGCATTAGCTGGAACAATTCCCGTTACCATGGTGACCGTGTAACTGTGAGGCCAAACCTTTCTCTCCTTATTTCTGGGCACCTAGAGAATCCATGTGAAGAGGAGAGGTTGGAGATGGATTCATGAGTTTCAGCATTCTAGGTTCCCCATGATCTTCGAATAGAGATTTGGAAAAAATGGGAACATGGCCAAAGCTCTAGTTTATTGTCAAGCTCATTAGGAATTGAGCAATTATATGGATAGCTGTCTGAATTGTAGATGGAGAATTGCAAGTGTTATCTTTATATTTTAGTCAGTGACATTTATTAAATCTTTGGTGATAATGCTCCATTCATTGCTGAACATTGACACTGTATCTCAGTCTGTATTTCACAAGACACCCTCCATCAGAATTCCTCTTGTGCCCTTTACCACCACCCTTCCCCTTAGAAGTGTCATCTTTAGAACTTCCTGCTGGAGACCATCAATTACACAGGTGCCACCTGTCAGACACAGAGAGGTGCTAATACATATCTTCATAAACTCTTCATAAAATAACCGGGCTTCAGTTCTACTATTTTCTCTAAGAGCTTTCCATTCCATCAGCAAGCATCTGAATTTTCTGGAGCAAGTAAGATGATATGGCAATAACCTCTGGTGTTCAAAATTAATGGAAAGAAGCAGACAACACCTCTATCTACAAGGATACATTTCAGGGACAATTAGCTTGCTGGGACCATTCAATTGCCTTTGTACTTAGTCAGATCCAAGTAGAGGTGCAAAAAGAGGTGTGCTGCTGGTCAGACAACTAAAAATACGTTTGGCTGCAAGCCTTCCCACTGCAATTAAGGGTACGAAAACACAAAAAGCTCACCTAAGATCTCAAGTATAGATCCAGAGGCAGCCATGTACAGGCTCCATGTTAACAGCCTCCATTTTATTTCCATTTTCACAATGAAAAACATGATTCAAGTCCTTACCAAAACCCGCAAATTATGCATACCTGTGATGGTGTCACAAAATGCTTCCGTCGATTGCCCTTTTCATTTACAAACTATACCAATATTTTAAAGTGCATGTGGAATATGCTTTTCTTTTCAGTCCATTATGTCGCCCTTAAGCCATCTACTAGGTAATGAAGTATAGTAATTGAATTAAGCCTTTGTCACTAAGAACATGGAGAACTCAGAAGAACCGATTTTGATTTGAAAGCTGTCACACACAATGTCACTGGACATGAACATAAAGAACAAGCCTGCGCTGCAGTGATGCGTGTGACGGGAGCCACGTGCTGTCACTGCCACCGCTTGAGCCACATCCTGGAGAGAGAGTCACCAAAACAGCAGGCGACATGCCTGCATGTGCGCTTCTGGAACGCAAAGCAAAATATTGGGGGAAATCACTGAATCTGAGCTCACTGAGTCTCTAAAGGATAATTACATGATGAAACAGACCTCAAAGCAGGGATGTGGGACAACTACACGAGTGTGTTTATTTTCTAAAGACCATATGCACCTGTATGTCTAATTCTAAAGGGAAGGCTACTCATCACAATGGCTCCTGCTCCCAGGCTCCTCTCACCAGGCCACATGTGATCAGTGTACCGAATCAAACTAATGCAAACTCACCATCGTCAACAGCAGCAAACCTTTTTTAAGATCGAGTAAGCAAAGAGAAAAGATGCAGGGCCAGGTGTGTCTAGCTCGTGACGTGGAGTCTACAAGATTTCTCAAAACCCCTCCTGACCACACACTGGTGCTATCAGATTGAGCACAAACAACAGGAAAACCGCATCATAAATATTGTCACCATGCAGGAAGTCTTAAGCAGGAAAATGAGGAGCTACAAAGGAGGATGTGTCCTGGTGCTAGAGAACTCAAGGTTGGCTCTATTGTTTAAAAATATTTGTAGGTGCTAACTGTTGTATTTGGCTCCCTTTTAATACTTTACACTCACATGCTCATTAGGTCACAGGAGTCTCAGAGGCAGGTGGAGACACACAAGGCCTGAGGTCTAGTGACCTGTCCGAGTTCACACAACTCACAACGGAGCATGGACAACAGGCGGGGTGGGGCTGCGGGCTCGGTCCTGAATCAGACTCTAGAGACCTACCATCCACCACACTGGAGTATCAATGATGTCAACAATGTTCCAGAAATGGACTTGGATTTCAGTTCAGTTAGAAACTAAATGATGAACAGATTTACTCAGGAATAAGATAAGGAGGGTTTCAGAACACATTAGAGGGGAAGACAAATGCTGAGACAAATTATTCCCTGCAGCTCTTAGATACATCAGAAAGGATATAGAAGGAGAAAAAGAGGAGCCAAAGTCAACAGTGCAAGCTCTTATTACACAAGAATAGTGTTGGGAAATCCTTGCCGCAAGTGCTGAGAAGGCATTGCAGAGCGTGTCCTTCGTAGCCCCAGAGCGCCAATGAACGCTTGGGTGTCTCTCCTTGTCAGCTGCCCACTCCACTGAGCAACCGCAATCCCATTTCTCAGATGTGGGGAGTGCTGAGTTATGGCAGCAGGCTGGTCCACAGCTTCCTTTTTCCAGAGAACCTCTACCATCTCTCTAAACCACTCTGAACCAATTTTATGACAGGGTGACAAAGGGTATTTTAGATAGAAATGCTCACATGCATTTTTTTCCTACTGAGAAAACCAGGGAAGAATTGGCATTAGCATGAGGTCTATTGCTCTCTAATTCACATTCCTTACAGGTTACTACCACCTAGGAGTTCAAGTATGTTTGGAAACACATCCTGTTGCTCTGTGCGGGTCCTTCAGGACAGTGGTCACTGACAGTGTGACCTGCTATAAAATTAGGAGGCTCCATTTCTTGGAAACCAGAGTCTTTTGAAACCCAGCCAGCCAGCATCCTGCTCCTTTCCCGAAGACAGTAAAAAGGCAGGAATTATCATCAGACAGACAGCCAAATATCTTGTATTTACAGATAAATCTATAGATGGTTGAATCTCAAAAGGCAGGATAATAAGGCATACGGTTTTCCTTCCATTATTTAAGTTCTGACTCTTGTTAAAATGCATCTCACCACAGAGTCCTATCTGTCGCTGGGTAAGTCAGGCACTGCCTTCCATCTACTATGGATGGGGGCTGTGAAAGAGAGAGCTAAGAGGGCTTTCACACTTTATTACCACTAGAGCACTAAGAATAGAAGATGTGCTAACTTGGATAAAAGCAACGTAAGTGTATGTCAACCCATGTGTAAGTCTATGCCTGGAGAAGCTGTTTTTTCTCATGTGGTCAAGCCCTGAGCTGTGGATTGCAGTGTTCTATTCATGTCCTGCTCTAGCAGTCGTGTTTCATGATACACCTTTCGTCACCTAATACTAACCACGCTGATGGGAGAGCTGACAGAAGAGAAGGTCACACATGAGCATGAGTGATGAGAAGAACAAAAGCTCAAACAATTGTGAGAAGCTTATGACCAGGTAGAGTCAAGGCTAAACATGAATCCTCCTGTTCCACACTCCTCGACCCCAGGACCTCCTGCCTCTGCCTGGAGTCGCACCATGTTCCAATGCTCCTGATGATGATTGGTCAGGTCACTGGCAGGCACTGGATGGAGAGACATTTGTCTAATTTGGTGAAAACAGATATTAAAGACAGGAAGGCATTCTGTCTTCTGACCCCAGTAAAATCTTACTACAATTAAAATCCATCAAAAGCTCTTTTGCAATCAAAGGCCTCCTTGTGATACACTTGGCAAGCCGAACAATGACTGGGCTTGGAGCCCACAGGGGACGTGGCTCTGTCCACTCCAACCAGATTTCATATGGACCACTGACATCTGAGGTGTCCTTTCATCCTGTAGGACAACTTGGCATATGCAAGACCTACTTCACTATAAAGATGAAAGAGATGTGTATACAGCAAGATCCTAATAAATGGTGATAATAATTATGGTTTTATGATTTACTTTTGATTTCCCTTTTAATAATTCATACACATTTCAGACTCTCTTATCATGTAAATGGTTTTCCCTTGTCACCAGTACATGACACTGTGTCACACAGGCATCTGAAAATAAATTTAATTTCATCTAGGTATTTATTAGAGTGGATAGTGAAACTACAATTAAATTAAGTAAAATGTAGTTTAAAAGCCACTGATGTCCTGAAGTCCCTTCCCTAAGATTTCGAGTGAGACAGACAGACAGATGAATGTACATGCCTATGTGTATGTGCATGCACCTCACACACAGATGAGGCGGAGGCGTATGTGTACGTAGCTCAATACTTCCACCTACTGGCTGTAAAAACTTAATCGAGCTAATTAACTGCTCACATTCTCAGATTCTGGGGTTTCTGAATATTGAGCACAATACCTGAACTTCATTATCATTCTGAGAATCAAAGGCAATGCATTCCAGTTGCCTAGCACTTGGCTGCCAATTTTCAAAACCTATCAAATATATAAATATGTACATTAACACGTAACACATAAGAAGCATTATAATAAATGCACAAATCAATATAAATACACATTGGTAAACAAATCAATATTTGCTTAAGCCGACCCATTAATTTTGCATTCCGTATAGCAAATGAGGAGCTGTGTGCTTTTTGGCGGATCTGGACCCAAACATGGTAGAAAGAATCTGCTGTAGATGGAGCTGTGATTGCCACGTTGTTCCTCTATGATCGGGGACCGACTGACCACTTCCTGTGGGCACAGTCCTGGGCATGGATATCCCAGAATAAGTGAGACACAGCTCACTCCCTCAAGGACAGTGTGAGGACATCCCATGTGAAATGGGTCATGAGAGCCACAGGTGGAAGTAAAGGTGGGAAAGGGTCACTAAATCAAGAGCAGGGGAGAGAGTCAAGGGTTTCCAGGAGGGGAAGGAGATGGTGCTGGCAGCAGTAGGACAGAAGAGGAAAGGCCAGGCCAGCAGCCCAAAGGGTGGAATTTGGATTTTGGTTGCCACTGAGGAGACAATGGAGAGGTTCACAGAAAGGACAGTGGCCCACTCCTCTGTGGGTGGTGCTGGTGGTCAGGGCATGTGGGGCTGGGGTCCTTAGTGATCTCTGGCAGCCTTGTGATGTTGGGGCCCCAGTTCCTGACTCCCTGTGTACCTTGTCAAAAGAGAGTCATTGCTAACACATTAACAGCAGGACTAGAAACGGGATTCTAGCAAATTTAATTCCTTCCTTCTTGGAAGGGAATCTGACCCGTGGAAAAAGTGATTGTTTTATGTGTTTGCTGATTCAAGTAGGATGGACTTTGCCACAGGCATCTGCTGCATCTCCCTTAATGGGAATCATCATCCCTATATTAACACGTGATCTTGCAGCCCAAAACTACCACCAGGAATTCTCCTTTCTTTGTATAAATTGGATTTTCAGTAAGTGACAGAGATACCATCTCTTCTGGTTTCTCACACATCCCAAGCACAAAGCCATACAGGCTTCCATTCTCCTTTAACAGTCTACCAAGTCCCACATTCCTAGGTTCAAGCAGTTAAATATCGTTTCAAGAATATGCATTTCTGAACATTAAGAAAAAGAAAATTTATTTTTACTGTGTTCATTTGTTCTTGATTACAGTCTACATATTTAGGTACACTTCCTTTAAGAATTAATCGTTTAACCCACAGAATCATAAATTTGAACATTAAGTTATTAATATTAAGTTGAAACATTAAGTTGAATTCAGAGATCTCAGAAGTATGCCTATAAAATATATTTAGTGAGTAAGAGAAAAGCAGGTGAAGCAAACAAGAACAAAGATAAGACAAACAGGCGTGAACAAAAAGATACTACAGCAGGAAAGAAAAACAGGTATCCTACACAAAGTTATAAATATGAGATGACATCAGCTCACAGAAGAAACCATGGAGCAGCACAGTTAGAGGCGATCTATGGGACAGCTATAAAACCCAAATGTAAAGAGATACACCACTGGGATGTAAACAAAACTGACAGAACAGACACTGAATACCAAGCAAAGGAAAACAACAAAGCTAAACAAACAGGAAATGATGAAACAGGCAGAGAAAACCAACAGAAAACAAATGCTCAAATGACAGTAATCAAGCCCTATTTTTTAGTCATCACACTAAATGTGAATAAACTGAACTCACCAATCAAAAAACAAGAAAGTAGGTTGGATGGATAAGAAAACAGGACCTACTGCTATTATGCCTATATGAAACTCATATCAGATCCAAAGGTCAAAACATAGGTTGAAAGCCAGGGGCTATGGAAAAACATATCAAAGCAACAATGATGAAATGAAATTAGGGACTGCAATACTAATATCACACAAGACACACTTTCAAAATAAATGGTATCATGAGGCAAGAATGGACACTACATATGGTCAAGGGGATAATCCATCAAGGGGGTAATCCGTCAAGAAGAAGTAACTACCATTAACATGCATATACCCAATGCAGGAACATTTAAATATATAAAACAAATACTAACAGACTAAAAGGCCAACATTGACAGCAAAACAATAATATCAAGGGCTTTCACACCCCACTTATATCAACAGATAGCTCTCTCAGGCAGAGAACCAACAAAGAAATGAGTCCTAAATGAAACAACAGAACAGATGGACCTAACAGACATTTAGAGGGTGCTCTAGCCCAACAGAAAGGAATACACATTCTTCTCAAATGTGCATGGGATATTCTCAAGGACAGATCACATTTTGGGACACAAAATAAGTCTCAGCAAATTTGGCAAAATTCAAGTTATAGAAAGCATCTTCTCTGACCACAAAGGCAGGGGTGGGGGTGTGTGAAAATAGAAACAAACCAAAAGAACAAAACTAGGAGAACCAAAAAGATGTGGAAATTGAATAGCATGCATCTGAATGACTTCTAGATCATTGAGGTAATTGGTCTCATCTGGAAACAAATGAAAATTTGGAGATGAGCTTTCAGAATATAAGGGATGTGGCAAAAGCAGTTATGAGAGGAAAATTTATAGTCAAAAAAGTGCACATAAGAAAAAAGACGACAGAGGCAAAAAAATACATAACCACACACCTGAGGGAACTAGAAAGGGAAGCACTATCAAAACCAAAAATCAGTAGGAGAAAGGAAATAATAAAAATCTGTAGAAATGAAATTGGAAACATAAAAAGATCATTCAAATGATTAAGGAATCCAAAAGCTAGTTCTTTATAAAAGTAAACAAAATTGACACAGTCCTACTGAGACTTACAAAGAAAAAGAGAGAAAACCCTAATAACGAAAGTAAGAAATGAAAGAGGCGAGATCACAACTCACATGACAGAAGAGCACATGTGTCAGGAGAGACTATTATCAGCACTTGTATGTCAACAACTTTGTCAAACATGAAGAAGTGGACAGGTTTCTAGACTCCTATGACCTCCCAAAATTGAACCAGGAAGACACAGACAACTTAAAGAGACCAGTTACACGAGCAGAAATGGAAGAAGTATTAAAAAAAGTCTCCCTCACAACAAGAACTTAGAGCCAGAAGGCTTCACAAGTGAATGTGACCAAACATTCAAGGAGAGCTAAATCCCATCCTCCCTAAACTCTTCCACAAAGTTGAAGAGGAGGGAAAGCTCCTAAATGAAGAACATATGAGGTCAATAATGCTCCGATTCCAAAACTGGATAAAAACAGAGCTAAAAAAATGAAAGTATAGATCAACATCACCAATGAATAAATTTAGACGCAAGAATTCTTAGCAAAATCCTGGCAAACAGAATTAAACAGCACATCAAAATAATTATACACCATAAGCAGGTGCCATTTATTCCAGAGATGAAGGATGGTGAAATGTACATGAATCCATCAATTTAATACAACACATCAACACAGTGAAAATTCAAAAACTACGTGATCATCTCAAAAGACACAGAAAAAGCCTTTGAAAAGATTCAACACCCATTCATGATTTAAAAACCTCACCAAAATAGGAATAGAAGGCACATAACAATATAACATAACAAAAGCAATATATGACAAATATACAGCAAACATCTTAGTCAAAGGTGAAAAACTGAGAGTCTTTCCCCTAAGACAAGGACTAAGACAAGAGTGTCCACTATCACCACTCTTATTCAACATAATCAGAAAAGGACATTAAAGGAATTCAAATTGGAGAAGGTATAAATTTATCATTATTTGCAGATGCCATGATACTATAACTAGAAAACCCTAAAGCAGCCATGAAAAAACTGTTAGAAACAATGAATGAATACAGCAAAGGGCCGGGATATAAAATCAATACACAAAATCAATAGCATTCCCATATACAAAAAATGAAGTAGAGGAGAAAGAAATTAATAAAGAAATCCCATTCATAATAACATGAAGAAAGATCAAATACTTGGGAATAAACTTAACAAAGGAGGTGAAAGACATCTACAATGAAAACTATAGGACATTAGCAAAAGAAATAGAAGAAAATACAAAGAGATGGAAAAACATCCCATGTTCATGGATTGGAAGACTCAACATACAAAAATGGCCGTTCTACCCAAAGCAATATATAAGCTCAATACAATTTCCATCCAAATCCCAGAGACATTTTTCAAGAAAATACAGCAAATACTGAAATTTATATGTAAACACAAAAGGTCTCAATTAGGTAAAGATATCCTAAGAAGGGGGGAAAAAAAAAGAACAATGGAGGTTCACAGTTCCTTACTTCAAATTACATTGCAGAGTGATTGTCATCGAAACAGCATGGTACTGGAACAAAAACAAACACACTAATGAATGAAATCAAATTGAGAGCCCAGGAATAAAACCACATTTATAGTGACAACTGGACTATGACAAAGGTGCCAAGAGCATATAATGGGGAAAAGAAAGTATTCAACAAACGCTCTTGGGAAAACTGGAAGAACATCTGCACAAACAAGAAACTAGATTACTCATTATCACCAAGCACAAAAGTTACCTCAAAATGGAACCAAGATCTGGACATCAGACCTGAATCCATGCAATACTTACAAGAAAATGTGGAGAAAACACTCAAAGAGGTCCTTGGGGGAAAGACAGTGACAGAAAAAGAAACCACCAGTAAAACAAAAAGACAACCAGAGAACTGGAGAAGCTAGTCACATGATATACATCAGATAAGAGCTTAATATCCAAAATATACAAAGAGCTCACATATCTTGACAATAAAAAAACAAATGACCCACTCAAAAAAGGGCCAAACAACTGAACAGAGACCTCTCTAAGGAAGACACACAGATGGCTTATACGTACCTGAAAAACAATATTTTGTATCACTCATTATCAGAGAAATGCAAAGAAAAACTACAATGAGATATCACCTCACACCAGTGAGAATGGCCTGTATTGAAAAGACTGGAAAGAGCAAATGCTAGAGCAGGTGGAGAACAAAGGAACCCTCTATACTTTCGGTGGAAATGTAAATTGGTACAACCTCTTTGGAGAATAGTGTAGTATAAATAAAAATGGAGCTACCATTTGATTCAGCCATCCCACTCTTAGGCATACACCCAGGGGATACAAAATCTCTAATCAGGAAAATCATCTGCACCTGTATGTTCATAGCAGCACAATTCAACCCAGGTAAGACATGGAATAATGCCCATCCACAGATGACTGGATAAAGAAGCTGTGATACATACACACTCAATGGAATTCAATGCCACCATTACAAAAGATGAGTTTGTGCCCTTTGCAACAATCTGGGTGGAACTGGAGGGGATCGTGCGGAATGAAATAAGTCAGAAAGAAGGAGAAACACAGGATGGTGGAATATAACATGGAGTAAAATATATATGTATATATATTGTATGTGGCATACAATGAAATGAAACAAATGAACATGCAAATCCCAGCAATAACAGCAGGACTCAGAATTGGTTATGGGAAGGAGGGGGAGAGAGAGCAAAGGAGGAAAGAACACTGGAACTTTCATGGTGTATGGTGTGAAATACAAAACTAGATGCCATTTCAATATCCCAGAATGACTACAGCATCAGAACAAAGGAAATAATAAATATTACTATGTAAAAGAAGAGTTCTTTCCTTGTATTGTTGTGGCTACTTTGTTTCGTTTTGTCTTTTTAAAGAAAAGCAGGTGCTACTTTATTGAAAATGTGCTGCATTTCCCACATTATGCAGTTAGAGTCCGTGAATGTGCATGGAGGCCTTTCGATGGCCTTTTTGTCTCCTGAGCTGATCTGAGTCAAGGGAAAAATGAAGAGAAAACAGAATAACGCAGCAGTGAGTGAAAGAATATGAGCCCACTGATGGAGGAAAACCAAAGAGGATAATAGAATAACATGAGATGCATTCACTGAGACTCACAGGACCGAGTCTCTTACACACAGGATGACAGTATGATTTATGGCCCAAACTGGAACACTGCTGTGAGGGAAAAGGAGCAATGCTAATAATCATGCCAGGGCATTAGGAGTAATCTTGGACTGTCAGAAGGAAATTGCTTATGATCTCCAGACGATGAACATTGAGCTGTTTTCCTGAGTGGTTATAGAAATACTACATGTTTCTACAAAATGTGCTGTATCGTCTATTATAGGCGACCCTTCTTTATGTGACTATTCTGGGGTGCTGGCGTTCACACCATCTGATGTAGGCAGCTGCTGCCTTTGGTCTCATAGAATCTTGGTGAGGGAAGGGTCCATTCATCCATTCCTTCTGGATAAATGTGCACAGTCATGAACTCAATGGATATACCTTCATTACCTACTGATATGGGCAAATCCAAAGTCCAAGTGATATGTGCACAGGTAGGATGGAGCCTTTACTGAAGGACTGAAGGGATGCTGTGCCTGGCCACCCTGTCCCCAACGTTCAGAGCCTCAGTGTTCAGGGTCGGGACAGTACAGAACACTATTTTCAAAGGGCCCCGTCAGATCCTTCCTATTACTTTGACCAAATCTTTGTGCCCAGGAAGGCCTATATTAAGTTACCCTGCAAGCTTTACTGGCTTGGGGCTTAATAATACCAGTTCATTTCATCTTTTGCAAGTCTTTACCATCAAGGAAAAAACAGCTCATTCCAAAGGCCTTATATCCTTCTGTTCAGCAATTTGAATATTAAAACTTGGACATTGGGCAAAAGATATGGGCAGGAGACAATGCTGCTGTTTCCTAAAATAGCAAACATCAAGGAGAGGTGGGTTAGAAGCATGCATAGAAGATTCAAGCTCTGGAGAGGGAGCTGTTTTCAAATCCCCACTCAGACAGCCAGCAGCCCAGGGGTTAATCCTCCGACCCTTTCCTCCTGTGTAAGCTAAGAACAATGCCATCTCCCTAGGCGCACTGCGTGAAGAACTGCAGTGACACATGTTGGTATCCACCAGCCATGATGCAATGGCCATCCCGACCTGGAATAATAACTGGATGTAACAGAAGTGCATGGACAAGGAGATATTTTCAGGACGATCTATTATTTAAAGTCATTTCTCATCCCAGGAAGACCAACAATTTGGATTGCAACTCAACTTCCAACATATGTGCATCTCACACAAGATGGACATCGCGCCCAATGTCTCTGATGGGGTCAGCAGGCCTGGAGACCAGGCCGTGTCTCATGTCACCGGGCTTGTGGGGTGTGCTCACATGCTCAATGCCCACGTCATCTCTCTAGCAAGTTGAAGCTAAGGGGTGAGATGCCAGGCATCACCTCAGTCTTGCATCTACATTACGGTGGGAGCCCACACCCCATTGACACCCCTTCTTCAGGGCCTCCCCCAGATGCTTGTCTGGTTAAAGACAGAGCCAGACTGCTAGTTCTGCAATCCTGAGCTATGATCAGATTTCACTGAGTTTCTTTTCCTTGATAAATACTTTGGTTTTCTTCCATAAACATACGTCACTCCCAGGCCCCACGAGTCTTTATTTGGCTTGTTCTGGGAGCGTCACGTCCATTTGTGAATTGCCTGCATCAGCATATTTAGTCCATCCAGGGTGCAACCTGTCCAAAACAGTCATCCAGCGTGACCAGCTGTGCCTGGAGCCACCAAGGGATGGGGTCTGCTCCTGGGGAGCAGCTCTGAGCGTCACAAAACACCTGTCTTCATCATCAGCTGAAACAATTTCTCCTTGAATGAAGCAGAGGAGATTTGCTTCCTCCAAGTAAATTATCTTTAATCATTAGGAGCTTAATTGTTGTATTTTAAAGGCCTCAAAGAGTCTATTTAATGCTTGGGTAACATCATTAAAGAATTCCAAACCAGGAGGATTTTATTGCTACAAAAAGTTTTCTTAAGCAGAAGCATATCTCATAAAACCGGTAGGTTAAGAAGACAATGTCTGTGGAGTTCCGTGCGCTTCCAACATGAGGTCGTGACTCGGTCCCAGAGCACCGAGATGCATCGGACAAACCCAAAGACAGGCGAGCCCGTCCAGAGAAAGAGAGCAAGCGGGTCAGGGGGGTTACTGTCCACGCAGATGCCCGTGCTGGGAGATGAAGGCACATTTATGAATTCAGTTTTCAAGTTCCTGTTTTCTTCTCTCTTGCAAGCATGTCTTTCCCTCAGATCTCACAGAACCAATTTGCACAATGTTCATCTGAAAATGTCCTTTTTCGCCAGTTTACTGTTTGCTCAATTTGACTGCCAGTTTTTTGAAGGGAAGTTTTACAGCTTCTCTATTTTAAGCATCACACATTAAACATTTATTATCCTGCCTTACAGTAATCATTTAATAAGGGTTATTAACGATTAATATTTTAATGCATTAAAGCTGTTAAGGTATTTCTCTAAACACATAAATTTGTTTTAAGAGTGATTTTGGCACAAGAGAAAAATCCAACTTTGAAACTTACATTCATTACCAAGTACATTAACTCAACATTTCAACCTCCATCACACCACCCGATGATCACATTGCCTTTGATGACTAAGGGAATAAATGACGGTGGAAAGTAGGGACCTGAGAAATGGCAAAGGAGGATTTTCACAATGTAACTGAATCAGATATACACACACAGGCACTTCCCTTTGTAAATAAATTTGAGTTTATAAGTAAATGCCAGTGTCCTGGTTGCCACCAGCGTGCACCCGCATTTCTGAAAGTGCTGCTCTTTCTCGCTCAAAGAGGATGGCTCTGGGCACAGGTGACGCACGACTCACAAACGAGTGGAGAGTAAGAAGAAGCAAGCCCTCAAGTATTTACTCGACCACCCAAACAATTTTTTGGGTGCTGTGTGACCGGCACCGTGGGGAGCAGGAGACACGCAATGAAACCATGAGCCAGGTGGACGGGGACCACTCGAGAAGAACGCCGCACCGAGAACCTGGTGCTATGGGTGAGGCTTGAACGTGCAGGAGGGGAGAAGCCAGGGCAGGGCTGTGCTGTCGGACAAGGTGGCAGTGAGGAGGTGGCCTCTGATCACAGCAGGTGGGGCAGCTGGCCCAGTGGGCTCTCTGGGGACAGCGGGCTCCAGGCCAGACTCGAGAGACCTGGGCCAGGGCAGGACGGCGGCGCTGTGTGAGGAGGCCCTGGAGACGGTGGGGAGCTGCTGTCTCAGAGCAAACCGTGCAGAGCTGCTCAGGCCAGGGAAGGGAGCGGCATCTGTCACCCTGAAGAGCTGAGGGAGGACTAAGGGGCTGACAAGTGACCTGGGTTTCTGTGAATGGCTTCCTGTCGCTGACCAGTCAGTGGAGACGGGATGAGGAGGCCTAACGCAGCATTCCTGTCAAAACGCGGAGAACTAGAAGAAACTCAGAGAAACAGCAGGGACCCTCTACCCTCGTACAGGGTCCCTTTCTGGTCCCCACTAAGCTCCATCCAGGACAAGTGTCACTCCGTCTCATTTGCAGATGTGTCCTGGAATCCCTGGCAGCTGGAAACCTGTAAGAACAGAAGATCTCACTACAGGGCCCTCCACATTCCCACAGAAAAGAGGCCCCTGCTTGCACACTGCAGGGAAGGGGTTTGCTCTTAGCTTGTGAGTCTCTGTTTCTGTCTCTAAGGACAGGGGTCTGTGCATTTGGGTAAAAAGATGACCATTATTTGAGAGGAAGAACTTTTAAGGCTATGGGGAAAAGGGAAGGTGACAGATACAGCGACCATCGCCAGCAGAGAAGAAAATCACTCCAGAACGCAGCAGAGAGAACAGAGATGAGGGCGCCGGGAGACACGAGGTCTGAGAAGGATAAATGTCCTGCATCCAGGATCAGGGTGACAGAGACAGAGCTAACACAGACTCCACCCTGCATGAAGGACAACCGGAATAGCCAAGCACGGCCCCCCAGGAGCAGGAAGGCCATCTCCAAGTCTGCGAAGAAGGAAGCCAAGCCCCACTCAACACAGCAGAGGGAACGGTGTGTACATGGAAGAACGCAGCCCAGGTCCAGGCCTCCCGCTTCTGCCCGCAGGGAGGTCCTGCTGGGGTGACCACGAGGTGGTGGGAGCGGCTCTTCTGGGGACAAGTGGGCTTCAGAGCCACGGAAGCGGTGATAGGTGAGTGGCTGTACTCATTTCCAGTTTCTGCAGTCATAGGAGGATATCGTCTATGCAGAGCAGCATTTCAGCAATCGAAAACATTCCTTTCTTTTCAACAAATGATTGACCGCATCCCTGCTCTGACCGACAGAAGCTCTGATCTAGCTCTTTCCACAGTCTGCATATGACACCATCTGGGTCCCACACCGAAAGATTCCTCCCAGGGGGGGGACGCGACTGAGCACTGGATCAGCCAGGCGGTTCCGGCGTCACCTGCCCAGCAGGCGCCCTGTTGCTAACTCATGCCGGGACCTGAATTTTACTTTTAGGAAGTTGTTAAGGAGGTTACTTTTGGGAAAAGAAAGAGACTGGGCTTCTAATTACTTTTCACTTGGCTTTGGGCAAACTAACTATACACAGCTTTTGGTGGGGGCTGGGCAGGCCATTTCCATTCTTAATTCCAAACTTTGCTGAGCCTGTGAAAGTCACCCCATGAGTAGAACAGACTCTAAGTTGCACAGATGAAGATTCAGACCAAGAGGGAGGTGTCCAGAGATGCAAATGGGTGCACAGGCGCTGTGTACGGTGTGTAGGCCAGGGTGCCAGTACCCTGTGACGCCCAGGACAGACCCGCCCTCGACAGAACCATCCAGTGCAAAACGCCAAGACGGCCGAGGCTGAGAAACTCTCTTCTACATGATGAGCTTGCGCTTGGAAAAAGGCCAGTGGACCTTTGTAGAACTGGAAAGTACAACGTGGGCAAACGTTAAAACGGCGATTTCAAGATTTCATTGTAGAGCAAACCATCAAGTGAATATCTAAGGGAATGGATTACACGTGATGCGACAGCTATCTGCAGCGCAGTGTGCATGTGATTGTGTGTGTGCGATTGTGTGTGCGTGTGTTATTGTGTGATTGTGTGCGTGCGACTGTGTGTGATTGTGTGTGTGATTGTGTGTGCATGTGCGTGTGATTGTGTGTGCGTGTGACTGTGTGTGTGATTGTGGGTGCGCGTGTGATTGTATGTGCATGTGTGATTGTGTGTGCATGTGCGTATGATTGTGTGCATGTGATGTGTGTGATTGTGTGCGTGTGTGATTGTGTGTGCAGGTGCATGTGATTGTGTGTGTGTGACTGTGTGATTGTATGCGTGTATGATTGTGTGCGTGTGACTGAGCACGTGTGATTGTGGGTGTGTGTGTGATTGTGATTGTGTGCGTGTGACTGTGTGTGATTGTGTGTGTGATTGTGCGTGTGTGATTGTGTGCATGTGACTGTGTGATTGTGTGCGTGTGACTGTGTGATTGTGTGCACGTGCGCATGTGTGCGTGTGCACGCAGGTGTGTGCGTGCGTGTGTGCACGCACCTCCGCGTTCACACATGAACTTTCACAGGGAGGCCTGCATTTTCAGTTGCTGCACCTAGAACACTGCCGGTGCTGGTACCACCTTCTCACTGGTAGTGAGCAGGAGACAAAATTCTAGGCAATGGTCGAAGGGAAATTTTTTGGTACTGTCTTGTTTCTCTAAAAACAAAACAACAAGGCCATTTTTAACGTGGGCCAAATGGGAAGTTGAGTTGCCCCAGGCCCATTCATCAAGGGGACCCCAAAGCAGCTGCCCCTTTTGCCTCATATGAAGGTGGCCCTTGATGCTGCTGACTGCATTGGGCTGCAGCTGCTATTGCTCTTTCCACCCCTGTGAGGAAGAAGGAGCCATAGGAAGAGAATTTCCCCACCCAGTGTTTGTCTGACTCTTCAAAAGGAGCAGAGTAGTACAGCATGGTTGAGTTGCCGGTAAATACTAGGGGGGTCATCTCTGGCACTGTGGGGTTATCGCGGGTACTGTGGGGTCATCGCGGGTACTGTGAGGGTTTGGGGCATTTCTGACACTGGGAGGGTCAAAGTGGCACGCATTTTAGGCAGGACATTTAGAGAGGGACTTATAGGGGTGACACGTTTGGTTTTTGCCTAAGGTGTCAAAGTTCCTTACACTGACCCTGCCATCAGTATGAAGTTCCTCCAGACCACACATCAGTACTATGCGATCACCGATCGGCATCACGCAGGACTTACTTGCTGCTGCCCCGATGCTTTGCTCCTGCTGAGACTGCTCTGCCTCCGCCCTCCCCTCCGCCACCAGCACATCACCCAGTCCTGTTTTTGCCATCCCAATGTCCCGCTGTCGTCTAAAGGACATACGGTCAGCCTGTGGCCGGCAGAAAGCTGAGAGGCAGCAGTGACCCCGACACTCACCATTGAGCCATTTGGAGTTGTACTGCGCGGTGCGGAGGGGAGGCAGGACACCCAGACTTCTGTAGATGGCCGGGTCACGCCCCGGGAAATCCATGGCCGTGGCGGCGTAGAGCTCCCCGCCGGTGGTGAGCAGGGCTGTGGAGTTGTGCTGGGGGCTGTAGGGACAGCGGGCCATGCCGCTGATCTGATCGCGGATCTCCGTCAGGTTGCTCAGCTGCAGAGAGGACAGAGACAGGCCATCACCCTGGGGTGAAGGCCCTGCCTGCCCTGGGCGAATGGGACGTGCCGCCTACAGCAGGGCCTCCCGACGGCTCAGGGCAGATGCTCACCTCTGCCCGACGGACATGGCAGCCGGGTCACATTTGGAGAGCCCCCCACAGCCCCCAGTGACCCCTTTAGCACCCCTGAAACATCACAGAGCAGTAGGAGTGCTCTCAGGGCTTCTCTACAGCCGTGCAGAGTATGGATTTCCACTCAGTGGGGGCACCAACTTCAAGTGTACAGAGAGATAACCGACAATCAAGATGCGTGTACAACTGCGTCACTACAAGGGGATGGAAATACAACCAAAACCGTGTTCACAGGTCAGAACCTGTCTGGCTCACACCAACTAGCCTGAATTTCGAGGACACTCAATTTTCAGAGACAAGTCGGTGTCACAGGTGAAAATCTATAGTTTCTGGAGTGCTGGTTCCCACCAGTCACTGCAGGTGGAAAGCGCTCTGGAGGTGGAAGCTTTGCTCCATTGGGTCCTCAGGTTACCTGAGAGGAAACAGCAGAGTGGGCACGGGCACACTCCACAGTGTCCTGCGCTTCCTTAACGGCCAGTCTCAGGGGAGCTACTTACACCCCTGGTATCTCAAGCTCTCATATACAACAGAGACTCAAAGGACGGTCCCGCCCGGGTTGACATGAGGGTGAAATGATGGAGGAGATGCCAGTGTCTCCAGCAGGGCGGAACCAGGCGCTCCCAGGGCCCCATCTCCTGCTCCTCCTCCCTTTACTGCCTGTCCACTGAACAGTCGTTTGAAAATAACAAGTGGTAAAACCCCAGGTAAATCCGGGTTCTGAGAAAAGTTGCCTAACTGTTTCTTCAGCGAGTTCCCTGAATCAGGGAGAGTCCCTGGGTGCACCAATAACGCTGCCCAGCACTGAGGTCTGTAGTCCTGCAGATGGTCACCATGGGGTTAAAGAGAGGAGGGACTAGAGCTGTCTCTCTATCTAGAGCCCCCTTTGTGGGTTCGCTTTTTTTCATTTTGGGGACATGTTTCTTATTCAATTTGTAAATTCTATTTTCTTCCTACAGTTTGTGACTTTAGGCCATTTTCCATACTTATGACTATCCCGATGGAAAAGTGGGACAAGAAAAAGAATGTTTTGGATTACTGCTTAGGGTCACTGGTGGGTAGAAACACAACAACAAACGGGTAGGAAGCATTTGGAAATAGATTGAAATGTAAGATATAACTGTAATGATTTCCAGTTTTTGTATCATTGATCCTTGCAACTAGGAATAAATCAATAATGAAAGATATCCAATTGACAAAAGATAGTGTTTGAAGTGAAGAGCCACTTCTTGGAGAAGAGCACACTCGGCCGAGGGGGTCGGCATGCGCTTGCACCCTCTGGGGCAGGGTGTCCGGTGGCGGGAGCAGTACCGTGCGGTTGGTGCACACGGGCGTGAAGGCGTTGGTCCCGCAGGTGAACAGCTGGTCTCCGCCCACCAAAAGCACCCGGATGTAGTTCTGACATTCCTCCTGGGGGAAAAAAACACAAGCAACGGGTCACCAAGGTCTGAGCACAAGAGGAATGACAAATACAAAATATTTTATCTGACTAATAAAACAAACGTCAATGGACTCCTTGAAAAACTTCACAGTGATTAACCCCAAAGGAACAAAAAAACTGCTAAATATCTGACTTCATTGGAGGATATTTATGAAAATAAATGCATATTTGATGAAAATCTCCAAGCCTGCGCTCTAGTTGATGAAAGTGGTTTCATTTTGAATCTCATCTGATAGCAGAGGGAACCTAAACTGCCTTTGACGTGCTTTAGGAAAACAAGTATAAGAGACCTGTTAGATGCTGCTCTGGGGATAGTGTTAGAAACCACCCCCGGACATTGAGAAAATGTTGTTCTGTGCTCCTCCAAATGACAGGGTCGCATGTAAAATTCTATGCAGGAATTTCACATTTTACATGAAGTTTCAAGCTGTATTACACACATAGCCAGAATTCACAAACACTTGTGATTCAGGAGAACAGGCAAAAATGTCACTAATGTGGAAAGGCTGCTCAAAACATGTGGAAGGAACCCCATGCTGAGGGGCTCGGAGATGAGTATGTATAAAATCTGGAGCCCAGCCATAGCTGTGCATGGACTTGAGCTAGAAAGCTCTCATTCCTTCAGAAGTATTTACTGATTTGATCTGATAAGAACTGTGCTAGACTTCACCATTCAGGTCCTTAGAAGAAAAGGAAAATACAGGAGCAGACAATTACTAAGATGTTGTCCAGGGAAGAAAGGGATGCCATTGACTCCAGAGGGAAGGAGAAAGGGGAGAAGTATTGGAAGGTTTCCTTAAGGAGGGGATCCAACAGGAAGACAAGGCTTAGTGGGTCTCCCTGGAGGAGGTGTCACCTGATACCTGTAGAACTTTCCTGAGTGAAGGAGGAAAAAGCCACTCTAGGTGGGGTAATGGGCAGTGCTCGGACATCGAGCTGGAGAAAGCAGGCGCAGTCATTGTGTACAGAAGAGGGAACACCTAAGTCGTGGGGTCAGAACAGGCCAGGTACAGCAGGCCAGTGAGAGGGTGTTTCATTCTGACAGGCGGGTCCTCGATCTGTCTTTACTGCATGTAGTTTTCACCTCAGTGTGTGTGTAGTTGAAGGACCACTTGGAAATAGATGTAAAACTAAGCTGGAGCGCCCAAGATTGCACGTGGGGACAGATAAGAAAACCACTTCCATAATCCAGTCCTTGGTAATTTTTTGGACCCAGCGGGGAGATGGGAGAGGACTAAGCAGCACCCAGCAAGCCAACAGGCCATGGGAGCTGACCAGCTCTCTCAGATGGAGAGAGAAGGTTCCATATGCTCATTTGAAGGTTTGATCCAAATCAGGAAGGTCTGGACTGCCTGATTCTCCAGGGCTCGGTTTTCTGCACGGCCTGACTGTGAAGACGAAGAGAGCTCAGATGTGTGAACTTGTTTTCTAAACGTAAAGGGAAACATCAAGGGCAGCGCATTCTCCTAATACTCTTAGCAGCAATTATAACAAATTATCACTGGATGCTAATGCAAATCTGCTTTGAGCAAAAGAGAACAGAATGAAAGATCAAAGAGCTACTAGAATGATTAAGAAATAAAGTGTATTTATGTTGTTTCTATGTCTTGACTATCATGAACACAGGGATTCAAATATCTTTTCTGATTTATATTTTTATATTCCTCATTTATATACCAAGAATTGAAACTGCTGGATCAAATGATAGTTTTTTGTCAGTTTCTCTTCTGAGGAATCCTCAGAGTGCTTTGCAGAGACGTTGCACTATTTTACATTTCCACCAATAGTGTAGAAGGGCTCTCTTTTTCTCACACCCTCTCTAACACTTGTGTCTAGTCTTTTTGATGTAGGCCTTTCTCACTGGTCTGAAATAGATGGTTGCAAAAAGAGGATGCTGATTTACATACAAGGGAATTCTACTCAGTTATTTTTTTTGAAAGATGAAATTTTACCTTTATAACAATCTGGATGGAAATGGAGGTGATTATATTAAGTGAAATAAGTCATAAAGAAAAAGAAAAATACCAAATGGGTCTACTCATATGTGGAACATAAAGAAACAAAACCAACAGATGGACAAAGCACAACAAACTTTTCAGGAGTCTGAAATCAAGACCGTGGTTCCAGTACTGGGAGGACAGAGGGAACTGGTTTGAAAGAGTAAACACCACTGACGGCGAGAACGCTGGTGGGGTGTGGTGGGGCACACACAGTTCTGAGGTGCGAGTCTAACCTCCTGAAGTATAGACAGCACCGTAGACTAATGAAACAGTCCTTTAAAAAAGCAAGAAGCGTTAACAGTAGAGAATATTTGGAGACAGATAAAGGCAGCAGATAGGAGACTTGTTTACTTTTGCTCTGTTTTGCTTTTGTACCTTGGGAGAGGATAGGAGACTCTAAAGAGAGAGAACAAAATAAGACTTCAAAGAATCTACTCTCTATTCTGTCCCAGGCTCGGGAGCACAGAAGGACAGAGTGGGGGAAGGGGATCTCTAACTCAGAGCGCAAAAGGAAACGAGGGAGGGGCACAGAGGGATCGCATCTCTGGGAGACCAGGGAAGGGCATGAGCAGACCTCAGGAAGCAAAGAATCAAGGTGGGATGAACGGCAGGCATGTCAGCAGCCCTGGGAACTCCCAAAAACACACCTTGGAGAACAGAACTCAGGGATGAGGGGCTTGAAGGCTTTCATAGATAAAAACAGATAAGAGAATGACACTATGCTAAAGACGGAGGTTGGCAGTTACACACAGTGGAGAGAGGTGAAAATTTTGTTGACTTCTTGTTGCTGCTTTTAGAATTCATTCAAGAATGAGTCAAAATGCAAAGTAACGTCTCTTGTGTTTGGCCTTTATAAATCAAGAGGCCGACAGGAGGCAGGAACAGAACAAGGAACAGGTGGCAGCTGTTACTTCGAGAGAATGATGGTCCGGTTGAACAGATGAGATCTGAGCCCTGTGTCTACAGATGAGGAAAGAGAAGACCAGAGCCCTGACCACTCAGGAGAAGAGAAGCAGCTAAGACAAGAAACGTGGCAGTTTCCTCAATCTCCTGAAAGAAAGACAAAGGGAAAATAGGCCTGTAGGTCAATAAGCTCCTGAAGGCCCATCACACACTTGATGGGGGACTAGCGAATGGGAAAACCAGGATGCACAGTGTGCCGGAGAGATGGGACAAATTCAACTGGTAATTTAAAAAAAATCATTGGACAAAGTAAATAAGGGAACACATGACATCAATACAATGAAACAGAGAATTTTAGAGTCATCTGATTATCTGGGCCTCATGACACTACATGGTCTCTGAAAGGGGTCAGGTGCCACGTGTCATGGTTGGCTCCCCAAATTAAGCAAGCATGTAAGGAGGGAGGCAAATGTTGGGAACTCGAAGGGGAGACACGGGAGACATGTCCTTTTCTAAAAGGATGGAGGTGGGACCAAGCCCTAAGGAACCCAGAGCTCGCCATGAAGCCGGGGACCTGCAGGTAATGTTCCAGGTGCGGTCAGTGTGGCCAGGTTGATGGCACAGTGTTGGGGTGGGGGCTCTGGACATCACCAACGGGGCTCTGGGATACTGTCCTATGAGGGAAACCTTTGGAGGCAGATGGCACTTTTATATCATCTCAACCATTAAAAGAACTGAACTCATTCACCCCAGGTCAAGCTCACTCAACTCAGACCCATCCTGTGTTAACTCCATTAAGAGTTCTCTCATGTTTAATTCACACCAAAAACTCTTGCTTCAGCAGATTCTAGAAGTAGACTGGATGTCAACTGTAAACAAATGAATATATTGAAAATGATGTCTTTGTTTTCAGAAGAGAGTGGGGCAACTCCAAACAAAAACATTGAAAAGGAAGAAAGTCAAGCTCCTTGGCTTTTGAGCAGACCAACTCTGGAATCAGTCGAAATTATGAAAAACAGAGAGCCAGAGAACAGGCTTTGTAATAACTCGACTCCTCCTGGGGACCTCAGGCCACCTTCTCTGTGGAAGAGCCCCTTGGGGGTCTCCCCTCCACGCAGATGTCTCCTGTCCTCTGACCGAGTCCCACAGCGGCCTGGACTCAGCAGGGGAAGGTCCACTGGGAGACCCAGTTCGGTGTCTCCTCTAAGTCACTTTATCTGAATGGCCATGATTTTCCTCTTCTCAACGTGGAAATTTTCCTTTGATCCCATTCGTGTTGACTGAGATGGAGTCCTGATATTTAGTGAATTCTGTTTTCCGAGAAGTCAGAGCATCCCTTTCCAAGGCCACCAACATGACCTCTGTTGCTGACATTGAGTCATCTCTCTGTATGTCACCGACATGAAAACGCCCCACATGCGCCTGCCTTCCTGCAGACGGGGTCCACCTGTCCTTGCCTGGGCAGCCATTCCCATCTGAACTAACAGCTTAGTGTAGAGTTGTGGACTCATTGAAAGAAAGAGCTGTACACAGGCAGCTGATGTCCGCGGTTCCTGAGGACGTCAAACCCAGGTCCAGGGGGAGAAAGCACGTGTTTTCAAACATATGTTTGAGCTAACTGGCTTTGCCTTACAGGGTTTCCTCTTTTTCTTCAGACAGGTAGGATCTGCTTGAAGAAAGCTGACCTGTAACAAGGGAGATGCCTTAGCAACACCAGCCCATCAGTCACCCAGCTCATCACTTTCACGGAGCGGGGAGGGCTGGGGGCCTGACGGCCTTCACATTAATCATGACACTCCCACCGAGAGCAAGTGTCTTTCTCTTAATGAGGTATTACCGTCGTGAGCATCAGAGTGCAGAAGAGCAGTCGCAAGTAACTGCAAGCGAGCTTTGGGTTAAATGTATAAAGTCATGTTTAATGGGTGGAATTTCACCTCCCTGCCGCCTTGGCATGCCCTGGTGGTTTAGCAGTCAAGTCTGCTGCCTCTGGCTGGCACAATCCACATACATCCTAAGGCCCCCGATGCGGGGGCAACAACCAGGGTGAGCGACTAAATAAAAAATAAAGATCTCCCTCCTCTCTCTTCCTGTCTGCATCTGCTCACCTTCAGTCTTGTCTGGACCTCTCCTTTAAAAAGAAATGGCACCCAATCACATGTAAATGCATACACATATCATGTATGTACATGTAGCTATAGATGCATTACATATATATGTAGGTATTTTAAGAGGCATGTATATAAAATATATTATTATATCTAAGTGAACACATAGATATAGATACATGTTTATGAATATATTAAAAATGATAAATAAAACATATTACTAAATTAATTTATATATTTACATTGTATATTCACATAAATATTTATAGTTACATGATGTTACTTTTTCCCACTGAGCTGACTCCATGGGAAAGTGGTTTGGGGCCCTCGATTTAAAGAAAATGAAAACTAGGGTGCAGGCATGCACAGGCTGCTGGTGTCTCATCTGAGAGCCCTCCATTTCTAGGGACTCACACGGGAGAAAGACCGGCCTACCGCTGTCACCCCCAGGCCCTGTGGGGTCCCGGGCAGTGCTGTCATGTTCTTGTGTCTCAATCACTTGCGTTTTCCTCTTTACTGGGGATGTGACAAGCCTGGCGCAGGAGCCCTGGGCGAACAGCACATGAGCCCTGGGTTCTCATCCAGACTCTCCCACTAACCAGCAGTAACTCCAGGATCGTGATGCTCAGAGCACTGAAGGCCGGTCTGGACAAGAGGCCCCTGGAAAGGCAGAAGGGCCACGGACACACGGCAGGTGCCCAGCACCCGAATCCTTGGTGCCTTCTCCCTGGCTCCTGCGGTCCTGGCGGGAAGGGCTCCCTGCCGACGCGGTCAGCCCCCAGAGACACGGGGCCTTGGAAAAGCACGGGAGCATCCTGTGTCTGCTTAAAACAACACCCATGCAAATGACATTGAGGTCGTTCTGGAAGCTGGTTCCTAATGTGGCATCTCAAAAAGGACTGGCTGCGACTGATCTCATGACAGAGTGATCAGGGTCATCAGTCAGAATCATCAAAACAGACGCCACCCTGTGGATGACAAAGAGCTAGGATGTCTTCCCAGGCTGTCACCCCTGTCCCCCAAACTGAGCTGATCATTTTCTAGACAAACAGGAGCCAGCCCTCAGGAAGAATCGGCTTCGTGAAGAATGACCCTCTTTGCTTCTAGAAGGGTCAGGAGTTGAATCTGTCTGCCTGACCCTGATTCTGGACGTGTTCTTGGCACGGACTCGCCGCGCACCGTCTGTGGGTCCCGCCGACGCCAGGGAGCCACGGGGCGGGACGTCACTCTCCTGCGGCTGCGAGCAGCTGAGACGGTCCTGCGGGAGGGTTCCCGGCTGCGCCCTCCTTCACGCGGTGCGTCCTCCAGCACATCATGTGCAGAATGCGGCTCCTCGGGACTCGGGAGGAACAGCCTCCGTCAGCAGGCTGGCATTCTTCTCATTTTTCAGATGCCACACTGTGCATTACTCCGTCTCTTTCAGGGAGAAGGGGCACTTTGTGTTTCCGCGTGAGCTCTCAGGCTACACAAGCAAAGTTGGAAGTTGTGGATTCTCGTTTCCAGATGCAGGGTCCCAACGACAGGTCTGCGTCCCGCTTCCCTTTGGTACAACGGCCTCGCGGGGAGCCTGGAACTGTCACGGCCACGGCCAGCAAGCCAAGTGCAGGGGCCAGCCCTGGGGCTGTCTCGTTCCTCACCTGCCGGTCCCCAGGCACCAGCTGGGTCTCCCAGAGGGATACTGTGCCAGGCACCTCCTAAACAAAGCAGCAGGGGTGCCAGGGAGAAGAGCCAAGACGGGAAGGAGGAGGGAGAGCAGACGCCACCTGCTCGGACCGGCCTGCAGCGGTTCCCAGCATTGCCTGGACCTGGCGTTGTAAGCCCACACGCCCCATGCGCACTTCTCCTGCGCGGGCGCGTCTCAGGACTTCACGCACCCGGAGAGGGCACGGCTTTCCTCCTCAGGGACGCACACCCCACGCTTCTCTTAACACACTCGCCTTCAAATCAAGTCCATCCACAGATGCAGGCTGAATCCATCTGCGAGACTGAGCTTTGCCATGGTTCTTTTTATTAAATAAAATGATGAAAACTAAAATGATTCTATTTTTCTCTAGTTTACACTGCTGTGTGATTTTTAGGACCCTGAATGTGCATCTCAGTGTGGGTGCACTTCCCACGAGCCGCCCCCACCAGAGTCCCATGGCCTTCACCGCCACTATATCAACTCCCTCCTTCCCCCGTCCCCTCCGCTGCCCCGCCCTGGGACCGCAGTCCTGCAGCCTCCAGATTTCCTTGTAATGTGTCTGTTTTTTGTTTCTTTATATTCCACACAGGAATGAAACCAGCCGGTATTTTTCTTTCTGACTTATTTTGCTGAGCATGATCCCCACCAGTTCCACCCAGGTTATTGCAAAGGACACAATTTCATCGGCTTTTCACAGCTGACCACAGTTTCTCTATCCTTCACCCGTGGACGGGCATTTAGTGTTATGGTTCTTAACCCATCAAAATAGTGAGAAGGAACTTAAAGGTATGGTTTGATCTGGCGATGTTTCTTTCACAGCACTGGGACCAGGGGGTCGGGTTGAGCAATTAATGGCCCCTCCCTCCTGCAATCGAGGGTGAATTACACAGGGGTATGAAATATGGGCTTTATCTTTGTGTTCTCCAGCTTTTTCTGATTGATTTCTTAGCACCAATCAACCAATGGTCACAAGTGAAGGCAAAACATGGGCCAGTTTTGAGCCAGCAGAGCAACTTTTCACCCCAACTAGTAATGATCTGCTAGACAATGGCCGTCACACAGATTCTGCTACAGTGACTGGCATGCAGGTAATTAGCAGGAGGAGCTCTGTCTAGATTCAATCATCAATGTGTCCTTACAATACTCAGGAGGCGCAGGGAGACTGAAGTCCAGAGAGGGAGGGAATTTGTCTGTCGATGTTTTCAAAGCCCAGGAAATAAACACATGTGATCCTAGTGAAATGTGAAAGTATTCTTAAGGAGAATCAAAAGGGACAATGAAAAGGTGACCAAGGGCATTCACCACTTTGGGAATTCAAGCAGGAATTCTCACCCAACTCAATGCCTGGAGACGTTTTTGGTATTTTGGTTGCCAGGTCCGGGTGGGAGGAATCACCGCATTGTGTTGCAGGCAGAGACCAGAGGTCTTGCTAACAGCCAGTGATGGGCAGGACCGACCACAGAAACAAGTGATCTGGCCTCACCTGCTGTGGTGGTGCAGGGGAGAAGCACTTACTCAGAGCTCAGCGCCCGTGTGACCGCACCTGAAGGTTCACTCATTGGTAAATGCCCACCGTGCACCCAGTCTCGGGCTCAGTAAGAAACCATCTGGCCCAGCTCCCAGTTCAGGGAGTGGGCTGCCTGACTAAGATGCAGCATCACAGGACACACGTGAGTGACTAGGACAGGCAGTGGATGCATGTGGGAGGGACAAACAGGAGCCCTGGTGACAAGCGTCAAACAGTCCCGGCGGTGGGTGGGGCAGGCAGGGTGGAGGACCCACAGCGAGGACAGGGAGCTGCACAAGGAAAGGAGGGCTGGCTAAGGGTTTAGCGGTTCTTGTTCAGAGACAGGTGCCCCAGGCGCTGGCTGGTGGGTTCCCACTGGTGCAGCCGCAAGCCCAGAAAGGAGCGAAAGGGTAAAGTTAAAGCATCAAAGGGAAAACGAGAATGAGGAGAAAAGGAGAGGGAAGGTCAGAAAAGAAAGCATAGGCACGATGCACTCATCAGACAGAGCTGATGCCCAGGAGGCATCAGCATCACCAGCCAAAGGGACAAGGTTGACAAGCGACCACAGAAAGAGAGGTCAAGGGCTCCCGAGAATCTCACTAGTAGAAATTAATGCTGGTTTCCACCCCGCCCGGGGGAATCTGACCACCAGGGCTCAGGGCTCAGCCCTCAGGAAGGGGGTCTTCTTAAAAAGAACTCCCATCCTTGGGGGCGGGGAGTCCAGCCACAGGATGCACAGTCTTCAGGGGCGAGAGGAAGTGCCCTATGCTAGAGAGAGCACCTTTCAGAAGCTGGATGCGTCTGCGTGCAGCTCAGTGGGGTGTCAGAGGGGTGAATCCAGTATTGCTGACTTATTACCATATTTGGGGGGTGTTTTAAGAGCGTATATTATATTCTTTGGAACACACTTCTACCACTGAATTTTGTATCTTTGATGAGTTGTTTAGAGGCATTTTCTGAGCTTAAATAGTTTTCGGTAAAGAGTCTTCACCAATGAATGCCTTTTTTTTGCCTTTTGTCTCCAAGAGTTTTCCTGGCATGACATTTCCCCATAAACATAAGGATCCATTCTGCTCCTTCTCCTCCTCCCCTGTCCTACCTCTTGATTCAGGTTAGGGAAGCCCACGGCCAAGTTTGCTGAGATCTGGCTTCATGAGGCCCGACACTCAAAACTTTTAGTTAAATGGCAGAGAAATAGGGATGTGAACATAGGTGAAATAAAGGGTCTAGCACTCCTTCACAAATGTGGGAGACACTTTGTGGAGACGGTCCTCTCTGCTGCTCCTCCTACCTCTGCGCTCCTCTGTGACCTAGGGTGGGTTCACTTGGAAACTCCATGTTCTAATAAATCAGAATGATGCCTCATAGACAGAGCATGAGCCTAAGTACCAGAGAAATTCTTGAGGAATTTTCTCCAGATCCGGTGGAATAGTCTTAGACTCAGACTTATTCAGAAGGGGAATCATGCCTCTCACTGAGGTAACCAGTGTGTGAAGCAGGTCCTGCAATGTCCAGGTTCTAGAAAAAATAATTTTCAACCTGAGCTGTAAAAGGCCACCTTATGAATTTGGGGGTGTCCATCTGAGGGGGGAAGGGAAAGAGAGACAGAGAGAGAGAGAGAATGCATTGGCTAACTTTAAAATGTGTTAAACATGATAAAGAAATCTCTCATCATTTTTGACATAGTAATTTTATTACATAATTACTTTCTGGAGTTAGTTATTGATGTGGAGATGGCATAGCTTAGAATCAGCAGGGCAGCAGGCAGATATATGAATAGTAAACTAACTGGCAAAACCTGAAAGAGACCCCAGGGGGGAATCTCAGCTTAGCAACCTGCATCTAGGACGCACCCCTAGATACTAAAGTCTTTTCTCTCCATGTAACCTGGACGCACCCAAAGCTCCTGACCCTCATATATACACAGAATCCATCCTGCCTGTGGGAGAGGCAGGCAGCTTAGGTCTCACACATGCACATGTGTGCATTCTCTTGATGTGACCTTTCCAGCCCCGCAGGACATCTCAACTACCTATTTCTGCTTTTAATAAACTCGCTGTGTGTTACTGACCAAAGGGCTCTCTCCACCAATCCTTTCTGGGTGGACCCAGCATCTCATCACGTGCCTCAGCTCCTTCCTGCAGCAGCAGTTGATTGGGGGGAAGTTAAACTATTCTTTTTAAAATTCAAGCCCATCGATTTCTACAGGGCACCACAGCTAGTGAATTTCATGTCAGTCAGCCAGTTAAACAGGTCAACTGGATTTGATCTTCTGTTCTGAGTCCTTTTTAGAAATGGATCGCTGTGGTGCATTTTTATTTACTGCTAACATCTTGAGAACTGACTGGACATTCATCCCGGATCCTACATCATAGTCAGGAGCAGCCTTCGCACCAGCGTGTTTTACGCACAGGGAGTCCTTCACTGGACACGGCCGCCACGCTGCCCACTTACCTCTGACTTGCCCTTGCTGTAACAGGCCTTCTTGGTGGCTTCATCACACCCCCACTCCACGGCCTGTAGGGACACCAAAGGACAGCAACAATTATGGCTTTGACTGAAGAAAGGGGGGACAAAGTAAGGCAGCAGCTTAAATAACCCGATTGGGAAGTGGACCCACATTTTCATACGAATATCAAATTCACACCAAATGCCTGAAATTCCATCATTGGGCTTATATGTAGCTTTCAGGCTTAGTTATTTTAAAGAATTCACCTCCTAGCTATTTGCATGTAGGGAGAAAGAGTGTGAGAGATGCAGACAGTGTCAGAGATGCAGGTGCACTGAGACAGTGATTTCTGCATTTATCACAGAACAAATCCCGCCCTGAAACCACAGAATAGATGCCCAGGGTCTGAAAGGGCAAACCTGGAAACTAAGATATCAGTGTGCATTTGTGATTTCAATCATCAATATTCTTGTATAATTTACTAGGAATTATTTTGAAAATCCTTACTCCCAAGATAGAGATATAAATGATGAATAGCCAATAAAATAAACAGCTCATGAAAAGAGAAAATCTACTCTTCCCCAATGCCAGTAAAACTCATACCGTTATTCACTCCAACTAAATATTTTAACCACAACTTTTAAGTATTTTTCCCTCAGATTTTCCAAATCCAACTCGTCCTGACCAAACTGATGTGTGCACTGTCACATCTGATCCTAATTCACATAAGGAATCTGTGATGAGTTCAGAGAAAATACAGTACACACTTCACAGGAAGAAACAATGCTTGCAAATCCATCTTATTCATAGAGCTGGATTTCTGAAGAATCAGTTAAATCAAGATCAGAAAAAAAATTCAGTGGGGGATAATTTTTGGTTAATTTGGATAAATGGTAAACAGAAAAGTACAGCAAACCAAAACTAAAGGAATGTCAAGTAATAGGACTTCTCTTTGATTTCTAGTAAGAAGATTTTTGTTTGTTTGAATTCTACACGTAGGAGAAAAACAAAGTAGGCTAGCACCATTATCTGCTGTCCTGCAAAGATTATTATGTAACTTATTACAGCCTAGAACACGGCATCTTTTACAACTTATCTAACTTGGTAAATAGAAGCCCATAAAAAAAAGCATTCCAGAAAGAACCTCTTCAGCTAGACACAATACTGTAACTGTTTTCCTTTGTGCAGACTGAAAGATTTCTGTCACTGTCAACATCTGATAAGAGAATTTGTTAGTTCTTTCTGTGATGTCTTCCTGTTCATAATGTTTAATGGCAACATTAAAGCCACAGCTAATCACTATCTGAGGCAAATAAATGGCTTGAATTCTGTCCTGGGATGACAAATCCTTTCATGAGCCCTGGTAACACCTGCAGAGAATAGGTAAGAGTTTCTGCAATTGCTGACTATATATCCCCAGGAGGCAGAGATAAAATCAGTGCCTTGTTGCTCCTCTGAGAGGAACTTTTCTGTCTTAGATCTCTTTATAAAAGCTCATTTGCTTGTTTTTATTTAAACAAACATAGCCATGCCTTTGGTTTGACTTCAGCTCAAAACAGAATGGGCCCACCAGGAGCTAGTCTTTAACAAAGCAGACCCCACTCTAACTTTCATTTTCTATTACCAAGTGGACTTAGAGTCATGCATCACAAGGAAGAAGCTGCTCTATAATTACTAGGAACACTGTAGGTGACAAGGCAGTGGCAGTGGGCGAGTCCTTGTGATGGAAGAATCAATAGCAATATTCTCTTCAACAAACATGAGAGCCACATGGAGCACAGACTATGAAATGTCAGTGGTATTTTTCAGCTTCTGGTACTGAAATGGCAAACAGCTTTCCTACCTAATGCCTAAAGGAGCCTTTAAAGGTAAATATTGGTCAAGGACTGGAAAGAAAAGTAATAGAAAAAAGAAGAGGATATTTAAAACATGATGGCATTATTTATCCAGTTTACCAAGAAAGCACAACTGCTCACACAAGTTGATTAGACCAACATAAAACAGGACCCGTGTTACAGATGTTTCTGAAGACAGTTATTAAAAGCAGCAAAGTTACTTTCCTGAGGCCTTTTTATTACAGTATCACCAGCTTTCCAATAATATTCAAATCCAGAATTAATCACACTGTGATTGTATGACTTTCTTGTTGATTCTGTTTCTAGAATAGAGACCAGGATAAAGAAAAATTATATTGAGAGTGGAACTGAACACGTATTGCTGGGCTGAACAAGTATTAATGGAGATCACAGAATCTGAAAAAGAGTAGGATAGGAAAACGGGTCCTTTTTCACATTGGTTTAAAATTGGGGGCTCCAAATTAATCCCATAGTATCTCACCATTCCCTAAGAGGATAAGAGTATACCAGTTTGACCACTTAGCAGACGGTAGAGGAAAAAATATTTTCACTGGAGAGAAATACAAATATCATGAAATGCTCTTGTATCAGATCCCTTTTTTCAAATTTACTCATTATCCTCCTTGAAATTAGATTGTTTTAACGTGGCCATAACTTTATTCTGTTGTGTTCTAATCAATTAAATTCCTTATGATCAAACCTTCTTGTTCTATTCTCGATGGGAATTCCCTGTTACTCTTCCGTGTGTCGTAATTTTGGAACAAATCCCACTACTGATTTGTGAAGTCACCTTTCTGGTTTAATTTCTTTTAAGACACTTTTCTACTGATGCAAACTTGTCTTTGTCAGTCAGAAAAAAGGAAAACTCATCCACAGTCTAAATTTCTGATCTCTCTACAAGATTCATGACCTTATTTCCTGGGTCTGCATTTTTTTTTTCTTTTTAATCCTTAATTAGTGTCATCTTTTATCTTTTTCTCTTGCATGCTAGCCCAATAGAAAAAAAAATCATCATTAACTATCCCATCTGCATTTAGTCTTCATTATATTTTTCCAGAGCAGTAATACTGTTGATGACTTGGGCATTCAAAGGAGACTATACACAGTAGGCAATTAGTTTGAAATATCGATATTTTAAAGGACAGAAAGATTCCTCTTCATGGTACATTTTTTATTGCCTGCAAGACTTACAAATAACACCAGTGCAATTCAACCATGGAAGTTTTACCTAATGCATACCCATTCATTTTCTTTCATAAATACCTACCAAGTGCAAGACACTGTTAATAATGATTGATAAAAGGGAGAAACCAGGCATAGGGAATATCTGCACACATCAGATAGTATTTCATGATGAAATCTAAAGACCTTCCATCAGCCTGGACAGCATCATGCTCCATCCACAAATGCCACTGTGATCTTATTCTTGGGCACAGTGGCCACATTCACATTGGATCCAGGAAGACACTGGCACCTGAAACATCATCAGCTTTCAGGCAGTGACAACACTACCGACAGATCTGAAAGGACTTTAGAGTAGAAACCACTGTCTATCTCCAGAAAGCCTGGGGTGGAAGGAAGCCTGCACTGTTTCCCTACACAGTCAGTCCACAGCGCCAGGTTCTGCACACATGTGCTCAGGCCGTGATCAATGCAGCTGTGATCTCAGGAGGAAATCAGAGGTGGGGGGAAATCAGAAAGACTGTCTCTTCGCACGGAGGTGTTACTTACATAGAAACCCACAGTTCTCCAAAGTGCATAAACGAAGCTGTGCATGATCACATTCCACAGCGAGAAAAGTTAATTAGACAGAGACCAGCGCAGGCAGATACTTTTCATGAAAATGAAGAGAACAATACGCAAGGCAGATGGGCCCCTGCTCTTTCAGCAGATGGCTTTGCTAATTAGATACTGGCAAAAGATAACATTTTAGAAATCAGTTTAATTACACAGTGCCCCAAATTAACAACCACCTGAGGGTTTTTTTTATACATATATATATATATATATACATATCTATGTTTGCATTCATATTCTTATGTCATGTATTTCTGGGAAATGCTGGAGAATGTTAAATTGTCCTGGTGATTATCAACAAATTGCCTGCGGAGGTGACTTCCTATCATTTTCAAAACAGAAGCAAAATGCAAAGGAGCTGGCAGCTGGAATAACTGTGATCTGTATGTGACCTGAATAAAGACTCAATCTAGTTCTCCTTCAGTGTAGACATTTTTGCTAATTACCTTTAGAGGCCTCACAGGGCAGGATGAAAGCAAGCGGCACATGAGATGCACAGGGGCACTGAGAAACATCCGGGGGGTGTGACCTCGTCAGTGCGGACGGATTCCTCCAGCATTCCTCTCTGCCTTTACTTTCTAGTCGATGGCAAGCGCGTGTGCTCACTGTTTTATAGAATTACTTTCACTGAAAGAATATTAAATGCTAATATTCTATAGGTTTAAGGTGTGCATCGTTATACATCATCCGTATACAGTACATTACATTCACCACCAGTTCATCACAAAAATGACCCATTTTACCTAATTTATCTTCCCTGACTGCGCCTTCCCCTCTCATAACCATCTGATTTTATTAACTAAAAGTCCGTTTTTGTTCGATTTTGCTCATTTCTTGATTTCTCTCGGTAGCACACATGAGTGAACCCTGCAATGCCTTTCTCCTGATTTGTCTCTGCATAACCCCGTCTAGTTTCACTCACGTGTCACAAATGGTAGGATTTCTTCTCTTTTATTTTGTTTTTAACAAATGAGCATTATTACTCATGTATCTAGACCACATCTTCCTTATTCACTCCCCAGTTGATGGGCATTTTGTTTCCAGCTCTTGGCTGCTGTGAATAGAGCTGCAACGAATACAGGGTGACACACCTCTCTCCATCAGTGTTGGTGTGTTTTTAGGGCTCACTGTTTTGTTTTGCTTTTTGCTATTCTTTTTTTTTTTTACACATTAAAATAAACTCATACATATAGTTTCCCCATCCCTCCCATCAACACACCCTGCCCTCCACCAAATCACCATATTCACCAGTGTCCAGTGGGCCCCACCACAGGGTTCATTTTTAACATCAGTTTGCAGGACACTTCCATTTATATCCATGTCCATTTCCTTCTTGCTGAAACTTCCAAATCTGAGAATTGGATGGGACTTGATCATTGCATTTAACTACAATTTTTTGATTCTCATTAAACTGGTATCCCAATCAGAGATCTCTCTCTTAACCTCGAGAGTCCCGTCAAAATGTGTTATTATTTTTACAAACCTTATGTTGAAGTTCAAGATTTTCTTCCACATAATAAAACCAAGTCAAATTTACTTTGATATCTGTACAACAGAGTTCACAACTGGCTAAATCTTCATTGGGACTTGTTTTTTAATTGGGCATTTTTAATTCAGCGTTGTTTCTTATTGAGCAGACAGCATGTTAGAGTCATAGGGCTGCTGTAAGAAAGGGAAGCTCGTTTTAGACAAAAGAAATGGATTGTCTGTACTTTCCAAGGCTAAAGTCTGAAATGCCTGTTGGCAGATGGCTCCTCAAGAGTCTCCAGGGGAATCTGTTTCCTGTCTCCGTCAGCCTCTGGGGGTGAGTCAATCAGTCCTTGATGTTCCTTGGTTTACATATCGCTGCATTTTTTGCTTCTGTCAACATATGACTCTCGTATGTGTCTCTGTTGGTCCCACTGTCCCTCTTCTTATAAGATCACCAGTCTTTAGATGAAGACCCACATGAGTCCAGGAAGATACCACCTTACAGAATCAGACCTGCCTTCACTCTAGTTCCAAATATGACTCTATTCCTCACATTCTGAGAATCCAGATGAGCATGAATTTGGGGAAAATGCTTCAACCCAGGACTAACAGTGCGACAAAATCTGAGACTCTTAACTGACGGTACACAAACGAGGGTTGACATCCTGTCACAAACTACCTGCCAAATCTCGGGCAAATTACTGATAACAATTTATTGAACTTCTGTGATACTCTAACTACATGCTATCTATACACTGAACTCATTGAAATCTATAATCTTTGGTGAGAGATAATGTAAATACGATAATTTGCACTAGGACATTAGCTAAGTAACAGCGAAAGACACAAAAATAGTTCAAAAGTTTAATGGGGCTTCAAAATCTGTGTCAAAATCTGAACCAGTTTCCCATGATGGGAATTGACACAGTAAGTGACCCTCATTTTGATTCTCATGGTTAGTTTCTTTTTCCCATAATTTATATATATAGATGTAGATTCATATACACACAAATATATATATATATACATACACATATACATACATATACACCTATACACATAGATAGATGCACATAATGTTCCCATAGATGGACAAGAATGTTGGTATCCAATAAATACGAATCATAAAAACCATCAATTCCCTTGTCCAGAGCATATTCATTTTCTTAAAGCCTCTGGAACCATTCATGATCCTAGCACTCATTTATCTTTACAGGAAAGCTGCAGGCAGGAATGAAGGTGAGCAGGCCGGCAGCAAGGCAGGCAGGAAGAAGCTTTTACTTATTCTGTTTAGTTGTTCATCTTGGTTGTTCCCTGGGTCCTGGGTTTCAAACCTGGTCTCCAGGATGTATATGAACTGCACCCGGTCAAAGCCCATGGACTTAATCACTAAGACACCAGGGCTCACCCCGAGTCATTATTTTCAAGGGAATATGATTCATGTAATGAAACTCTAGAGTTAACAACTGTACAGCCAAGGTCTGACCAAGGAAACATGGGCTGGCTTTGTGAAATTGAGAGAACACTGTGTGTTGACACAGCAGCACTGCTGTATTTCCTAAATGTACATTGAGATACTGGCCCTCCTCTGCTACAGTCCTCCAGGGGGACTCTCAATCACCAGAAGGAAAACCAATGGCTTTTGGACTGTTCTGTCATATATAACCACTTATTTTCTCCTGCCTCATTTTCCTGTATCTCTGACACTCCCACTGTTCCAGGAGAGAAGGGTTCGTTGTCTTAGATAATGCAGACAGGTTACCCATGACTGCGCACCCATGATTCCCATTTTCTGGAACATTCTTGCACCAGACACCCACCTAGTTGACACCTGTACCTCATGCTCGAGGGTTCTCTCCTCACTAGAGTTTATATAACTATGTCTGTCAAACTGCAGAGAGCCTCCTCATATCCCACGGGAAGGTCAGTTGCATTTGAACAGCCATCTTGCCTTCTTGGTTCACCTACATGACCCCAGCACTCAGGACAGTGTCCCACAGGCAACAGAGACTCAACAGGCGTTTGTTGGATAAATGAATATAAATGCTCTGTACCCACAGCCTCAGAAATGATTCCAGGGCATCCTTATTGAGTCCTTCAATGGAGGGATCAATTGAGACTTTGAAGCCCTTGAGCTGTTTGGGTGAAGTCACTATAAAGTGACATTCACTAAGTGCATGCGATGAGTACAGGGTTAGCATAAAATCAGAAAGGTGTGAGGCTGCTGAGTTCTAGCACTTTCAGTTCAATTTGTTTTGATAGCCTGCTTTTGGATTAATACCAATATATCCAAATTAAGCAGTAATAAACAAGTCTGCCTGTAAAATTCAGTTAATTCAGAGTATAACCTGAGATGACAACACTTTATGCCTTACTCTACAATAAACCAGGTAATTTAGGGCATACTATAGTAAAATTAATTCACTGGGAGTTTCCAATGCCTTAAAATTTTGTGTAAGATAAACAGTACTATAAATGAATTTTGAAAATACCACACCCCTGAGTCCCTCTAGAATCACAGGGCTCCAGGAAACACTTGATATATTTATTTTTAGGGAACCAAGTACCTCTGATAAACAACTGAAAGTGCTGGGGTTGGATCTGAGAACAGAGAGAAGCCAAGTAATGGGAGTATGTTTAATAACCCTACTCCTGAGTCCCATGGGGATGAATATAAAAAGTGCACAGAAAAGAAGCCCAACAGTGATGGGCACTAAACTATCCAGCATAATGAATGGGATAGTGAGTGTCGAGCACTGAGGTAACAAACAACATCTGCATGTCAGAAACATTGCCATGAAAGAATATGATGCAGCAGGTAAGGCAAGAGCAGCTGCTCATGGTTTCAGATAAATTATTTTCATAGATCCAAATGGGGTTGGTTTGAAAAATGGCAGACTCTACAATTCGTTAGCCTAAATGTAGTAAACAAATTCAATTATGAGTAAAATGACCACTTGTATACATGTTTCCTAAAGCAACAGTATATAAGGACACCAATTCAAAGTCAATCAAGCATGGAATCAAAGTGGATTAACATCAGAGTGGATTGACTTTCAAGGATCAGCCTGCCTAACTTAAAATTTCCCAAATGCGCTTGGTAGCAGAACCATTGCTTTTAATGCCACATATTCTCTTTTTAAAAAAATATATGATCATATACCCTATATCACCCAGATGATGCCATCCAATCTGCAATGTTCAATAAAAATTGGGATGTTGGCTAGAAATTAAACAGATGTCATAATCAAATGAAATATTTTAGTGAATTTTCCTACTCTGCATGGGCTAAGAACTGTCTTGAAAGACACATGTTGGCTATAGAAAGGCAGCTCAGTGCATTGGCACAAAGTGATTTGTAGGACCTTGACCGACTCGAGGGATAAACAACTTGCAGAAACAACTTGCAGGTTTGTCTGGGAAACGTCCTCACAAGGTTCAATTTGTAGTATGGCTTTGACCAGCATGAGTCGCTCAACATTTGACCCTTGGCAGTAACATCCTAGAGCTATTGAGAAAAGTAGAGAGAAATAATCCTGGCCCAACTCTAGGCATGAGTTTCCAGGCCCTGCGACAAGAATTCACTTGGGAATATAGTTATTGTTTCCAAAGGAGCTGCACCTCATAAATAACATGAGGGCCAGGGTGTCTGCTTGAAAGCACCACGAAGCAGATGCACTTTTCCAAGACCCACGGTGAGATCGCAAATGGAGATACAGAAGTCTAGAAATTCTTCATTTGGCTGCGAATTTCATTGATGTTAATAAAATGCTGTCATTATTTTCATGAGGACCACCCTTTTGTGATTTCATGTGTTAAACTTCTTTTGCTTATCAAACCAAATGATCTGGGGGTTATCAACTTGGGTCCGCGTATTGGCTACTCTGGTTAAATTCTAATGACGACATCCTCTATTAGCTTAATAGCCAATTTAGACATAAGTGTATGGGTGTTTGTGCCTAGTTTTTCTACCCATGTTTTCTCTTCTGTATGAAACTAGTTTCATGAAAACAAACAGCCCTTCTTACCTGATTACTTTCTCCACAGATCTGAGTTAGAACAGAACCATTAGCTTCGTCAGGGTCCTTACAAAGCCCAGATCCTGGATGCTTCTGGGGATTGATTATTTTATACTCGCCAAACCACTCAGAATTTATTTATGATTCACGTCATAGATGTGTGTGCTTCAGAGATGCGTCCTCCCACTACAAAGACTGGCTTTACTTCTGCTTCAAAACAGACTGATTTGTTTGCCAGGTCTTAAGATTTATAGGCAAGCCTTTGTATGAGCCCTATTCAGCATTATTTCTGTAATTTTTTTGCTTTCAGTTGAGAGAAGTGAACAGTCAAATTTGTTTTCTGTTGTACATTCAGGCAGTTATATTGCTCTCCTATTTTAAATCAAATGGGTAATAGGACACTCGACTTCTGCTTAAGGAACATTATGTATAATATTCTCACCACGTGAAATGAAAACTTAATGAACATTATTGATGTGTTCATTTTAGGATTTGAAATCTCAGATTTAACTACCTTAGAATTTTATGAATATCCTCTTGGACTTTTCAAATCACATAAATAATGTCTCATTAAACAGCCAGTTCTCTTTTAGCCATGTATGTCTTCAAACATTTCTCTCTCTTCTGTAGTAGAATCAGTTTATTTACAGGCCACAAGAAGTCCTAAAATCTCATCATCACTGTCACAAAATGTTTGATGGGAACGGACTCCACCTAAGAGAGAAATCCAAAGTGCTGCATTCATGAGAGTGATAGCTGGTGACTCTTTGATAAATGTCACATCCAAGACAGTTCATTGAAGATGGACATTTTTGGTTGTGAATTTACAGTGAGCTATAGCGGCCATCGCTCAGGTGAAGACTGCTTGCAGTAAAGACAGATTGAGGACCCACCTGTCAGAATGACACACCCACTCACTGGCCTGCTATACCTGGCCTGTTCTGGCCTCACGACTTAGGTGTTCCCTCTTCCATACACAATGACTGCACCTGCTTTCTCCACCTCGATGTCCGAGCACTGCCCATTACCCCACCTAGATTCCTCCTTCGCTCAGGAAAGTTCTACAAGTATCATGGGGCACCTCCTCCTTCCATTTATTCTCAGCAGCTATGTTTGCTAGTGATTAGTCACGGTTAGCCATAAATTGTCAAATATTGCTACTTTACCCAACTTTCTATGAATGAATTTAACATTGAATTAATTTTGTTCTATGGCACCAAGAGCATTCAGAAACACAGGTGCGTGTGTCTGTGTGTCCGCGCACATGTACCATGTAGGCTAAATATGGCCTCCTCAAAAGACACCCACCTCCTATTGCCTGGAACCTGTAAAAGTTAACTTCTGGTGAAAAAAGGACTCTGCAAATGGGATTAAATTAAGGCTCTTGAGATGGGAGATTAGCCTGGAGGAACCAGGTGAATTTCAGAGGAAATCACATGGATTGAAAAACAGGAGCAAGAGAATGACGGTGAGCCGAGACTGGACTGATGGGGCCCGCAGCTCACTTAGCGGTCAGCAAGCTCTGAGCACAGGCCCTGTGCTCCTGAGCAGGAGCTCCTCCAGGTCCCTTCCTTAACTCTGCAGGGCTGATCTTCCCAGGTCCCTCATCCCTTCCTATCCCACTAGAGTCCTATTTAAAGAGTTTGCTTGCTTTGAACTTGTTTGAAGAAATAAAATGTGATTCTTACTCTTTCTAATAAAGGGGGAAAGACTCTTGGTGGGAAAATGGACAATGAAATGGCTCAGTTGAGAGAAGATGCCTCTTCCCTTCTTCATCACTGAGATGAGGACACATGCTGCCAGCTCCACGTATCAGTGTCCCTTTGAAAGTGCTGCCTAGCACCCCTCTGCTACCTGAGCTCTCAGAGGGAATGAAAACATAAAAGTAAATTTCATGGAGGAGAGTCTATCACTTTGAGGAATTGTTCAAACTTGCCGGAAATAATAACAAAGGCAAGACAAAGAGCATGTATTTGTGGCTAAGTGGGAATGCAAATGCCATTTTCTGTCACTTTACCTTCAAGTAAAAGTTACCGAGCATACAGGTCATTCAAATGGGGTTATACGCCTAAAGTGAGTTTCTATGCTGGATACGGGAAAATCAAGAAAATACTGTCCCACCAGGATATCCTGCAGATTGATGGGTCCCTGAGTCAACTGAGTCTCTCGGCCTCGACAAGGAATGACAGCCCCACTCATTCTGCATGCACAGCTGTCTGCTTCCACTCTGAGATTCAAAGGTCCATGCCTTCCCACTGCAGTGCAAGGTGGTGCCCACCTCCCCATGTGGACAGTGGACGGAACCCCTCCCTCCCACAGCACAGAGTGTGGAAAACCTGAGGAGGTGTGAGGCCTGTGGGAGGGGACCAGGCTGGTGCACGCCCGGGCTCTCATGCTCAAAAGCGAGCATCTGACCTGTGCCCCCCCGGCCATCTCCCATAATGCCACTCTTCCTTGTTCCCTGTCCTATAGTTTCCTGCTGTCCTCTTGTTGGAGGATCCAGTCTTTGGCTTTCCCAAATGGCCTCGAGTCTGACAATAGTGCCACTATGGAAGGGGGATGCCAAAGACCAAAGACCATCCCACAGCCATCCCACGGGCCACGGAAAAGCCCTGTGGTCTCCATTTAGCATTTTCTAGTATCATCAGACCTAAAAGGAGTCTCGCATCTCTCAAACAAGTCAAGCTAACAGAGCACTCCTTCCATTCCAGGTATGATGAGGTTGAATAAGAAAAGCTGCTTTTCAAGTCTTTGTTTTTTCCAAGTAGGTAAAAACATACACTTTCCATACACTTTGAGATGTGTTCTCACTCAAGGGCAATTTGTTTAATGACTGATGATGACAGATAATTAGGCCTCAATTATTTTCATAAGATAATTGTAGCTGTGAAAATACAGCCACACACATACATTCAAAGAGCAATTATAAAATATTTAATTGCTTTTTAATTTGAAAATGACTTCTGGTCAGGAGAACTGTTTCCATCTCTGTGTGTTCATTATTTCCTCTGCATAGTCAAAGCCCTGATCAGTCTGTTTACAGCCAATGTGACTGTTTACAGCCAATTCGCCTTCTATGGTGTTTTGAGAAAAGTCATGTGTAATTGGCTAATTTGTGTCCATCCTAATGCCCAGTCCAGGAGATTCGGCTAGCACATTGTGCTTAATTGTCCAATTCTAATCGAATCTATTAAAAAATGGATGCAACAAATGTGGTACAAAGTCTCAGACTCTCATCTCTCTGGCCACCAGGCTCTGGTCATTTCTAAAAGATTTCACCCCTAAGGCAGCTTTGCCCATCTCTGCTTTCCCTCTGATTAATGATGACTCTCAGGAGATACAGACTCTGAGCATTAGGAAACAGCTTCTAAATTGTCACCACATCCGTGACAAACAGAAATAGATGGCACAGGAGTCTGAAAATGGCAATGTCACGTTTCTCCTCTGATGTTTAACAATGTAAGAACATTCATTGAGGCTGGGATGTGTTCAACATTAATAAAGTCATAAAAATTTGACATTCCTAGAGCCATTTCATATTTCATTTTATTAAAGGAACATTGCATAGTAACATGATATAAATGCAAGGGGTGTGTCATCCTCAATCAAGTCTATTTAGACTAGTTAAACAGGGTCAAATTGAGTCAAGGCGGGAAAACCACTCACTGTCCTCTTAAACTGAGCCAAACCCTTGGACTGTGTCAAACACTCAGCATTCTTAGATTCCAACAAGAACAAGAATGTCCTATTAGAGAGCACTGATCAAATGGAACTCATACCTATGTTTACTCTGAAGTCCTTTCACCTAGCAATTTTACCTGTGACACCTGCAATAGACGAGACCATAACCTCGTCTATTAGCTCTCCCTCTGTTCCCCTCTTTAAAAACATTCACCACCTGGATCCCTCCTCGGGACAGGCTCTATGTTTTTAAATCTGTGTACCCCAAATTTCAACTCTATGCTAATGCCAAATAAACACTTTTTGGCTTGCCCACTTACCCTGCGGGTATCTTACTGCAGGTTGACATGCATGATATAGGAAATATGGATAAAAACCCTAAGTCACTCTTTTATTATCAATTTAATTATTTCAATGCCAGGGAGATACTACAAAAGAGGAGTTGTTAAGTATGACATCATATTTCTATGTAATCCATTTATATGCGATTTTATTCAATCAGTATTTACTGAGCACCGAATTTGTGATACAAGGTGATTTAAAAAAATCTCCTGTATTTTAGAAATTCCTGGCCTAGCAAACATGATTAAAAAGTAAATGTGTCATGATCTATGACTTATAATGTAAAGGTACAAACTGGGAACATCCAGAAAGGACACATTGGCAGAGGGGATGGAGAGCTGCTGAGAGAAGCTCAGCCCTGTCCCTTTTAGAGAAGAGGTGCAGGAGAAATGGCCGTTGTCCATCTTTACAGACCTATGGTGGAGGCCCCATGAGGAACAGGGAAGCTTAGCAGGTTTTGAAATTGGAAAGGGAGAGGAGGTCAGAACATGAAGTCTCTTACATCATGTGGCTTGAACACAGGAACTTGTACACTTAAGGAGTTTAAGTAGGAAGGCAGTATCATGGCTTACCTGTCTTAACCACAGTATGAGGCAAAGAAAACAGGCACCAGCATTACAAACAACTGCCCAAGGTCATTACAAACAATGGCCCAAGCTCAGAAAGCAAGTGAAGGATCTGAGATTCAAACAGGAATAGGTACGCTGATGGCTCAGGGGAAAAAAAGACTGAACGAATGAGAGAAGAGATATTAGCACAAGAAAATTAGTTGGTTCAAACCCACTGAGGATAAAGCAAAAAGGCTGAGTAAGGTAGAGGCAGCTGCTGACATGCTGGAATGCACGGGTACATGCAGTTGGGATGGGAACTACCAGTGGTCCAGTGTGCCCTGCCTGGAAGGCCTTGAGCTGCTTCCTGAGGTTGGCTGCAGGTGCTCCAATCAAGAGGTGGTGGTAGGTGACAAGGGTCTGTTGTTCAGAAGAGAAGCTGGAGGGGGGGTCAGGACAAAACACGGCTCCTCTTGATCCTTCTATCCATCTTTGCTTGGGAACAAAGGTGATAGATTGTACTAGTGACTCACATTTTGCTTTGGCTTTTGTTCCGTTCACTTTGGGGAAAGGAACAGAACAAAAAGTCACAATAGTTCATGCAATCAACAATCTGCCTTACACATGTCTGGTCAGCACGCAGGTCCAGGACCAAGTCCTGGCCTGATTATGGGTATAACTCAGAATAACCAAGAGAGAGGATTTATACTCTAACACAGACACGTGCCTGGGGCACCCTGACATTAAATCGAGAAAACTAAGTACAGTTTGTTCTCCTGGACAACAACACATCCTAATATGAAAATGTGACCAAGTATAATACCTTCCAATGTCTTGCCAAATTACTTAGAATCCAGAATCCTCACAGATCCTCATGAGGATCCTTTGACACTGCATTTCTGATCACATGTGACACCACTCCTTTGCCCCTGCTCACTATGACCCAGCTACCATATACTTCTTTATCTTTATTTACCCTACCAAGCTCATTCCCTCTTCTAGACTTTGGACTTGCCAGTCTCCCTTCCCAGAAATCTCTTCCCCTCTGTCTCTGGACCCCTCCTCACACAGACATGGTCTCAACATCCTAGAGTGAGCCTTTCCCAAAGCCATTAACCACAGGAGCCTTAGAGATACTATCTTCTGATTGAATTTGAATTCTTGGCAGCATACTTATGACTCTCTAATATGTTCCTTAACCATTAGTTGATGAAGTGTTTGTCTTCAACTCTAATCAAATGCTAGGAGAAGAAAGTCCTTTTGCTTCACCATGTTAATCCCTGACTCGGGTCTAACTGCTCGGCAGGGCATCTTTGCTGAGGAAAGGTTGGCAGCAGGGATGATTCAGGAGTTTGGAAAGGCACAATGACTTTGCCTTTAGAAACTTTCTTAGCAAAAGAAAAGTAAGAAGCTCAAGACATCTGCTGTCAGGCAGACCTGGTTTTATAACCATACGTCCAGATGAGTGCGAATTTGGAATGAGTTGTTCGGCCTTTTCGAAATTCATCTGGTCCACCTTTGTAAGGGAGTAACAATCCTTACACTTCTTGTTCATAAGATTGCAGTGAGATTTAAGAATAGATGTGGATGTTCCCTATACCCACCGCACCTACACCCACTGCACCTACACCCAGTGCATCTATACCCAGTGCATCTACACTTGCTGTGCCTATAGCCATACAGCCACTGCACCTACACCCACTGCACCTAAACCCCACTGCACCTACACCCACTGCACCTACGCCCCACTGCAGGCACCTCGAGCAGAGAGGTCGAGGTGTATCCTTCCTGAGCACTCACTTCAAGTGACTCCCGAAACCGGCTCAGAAGGACCACTGAGCAAAAGAGCTGTCACATGTCACAGTCTAAAATAAACCAGAAGTATTGTGCCGATTTGGAAAGAATCTGTAGAGAAGTTACAAATCCTATACTTTCCTTCAAATAGGTTCTCAGAAGGGTAGTTTGGGGGCATAATTCTACATATTCATTTTCGCTTTCAAATTAAAAGGCTCAGTGAAGCAACATTTTACAATGTAATAAAAATCCCGACTGGTGGGTGAAAAAGTGCATTGATCACACTGACTGGGTCTTTGGGTTGATGTCACATTACCTAATGAAGACGGATGGCGGGGCAGGTGGGCTGCAGCCAGGAGGGACAGAGACAGCAGGCCCGTGTCACTGTCCTGCCATGGAGAGGCTCCAGGCCAAGTCCTGCCTCCACAGCTGCAAAACACAATGCCTGCCTGCTGCAGGAGCCCTGCCTGTCTGGGGGACATGGAGAGCTGCGCTGAACCCTGGTGTGTGACCTGATGAGATCGTTTCATCTCTCTCCCTCATTATTTCTCATCAGTGAAATGATACGATAAATAGGAATGACGTCATGGAGTGATGTTGAGCACCAAGGAGAATTTACAGATGGCATTTCGTGCAGTGCCTGCACATAGTAAGCCTGCGAAATTGTGCAAAACATGTTATTTAATTATTTCAAAAATCCCTGTTAATCCCCATTCTACTTTCCAGTGACGTGTTTTTAACTGGGAAAAACAGCTACAATGGTAGGGGAGAAATACAAGCTGCTACTGGGTGAAAGGCTGCTTTTAATATTCTTCAGAGGTTCAGGGTAACAAAAATTTCCACATGTGTTGGTTGACAAGAAACTGTTCTTTGCTTTGGGGGGTGATTTGAAAGTAAAATTTGAAATAAATGCCTAAAGAATTCCAAATGATTTGAAAAGCTAAATCTCTTCAGTCAGTAGGAAAAAAAAAAAAAAAAGATACAGCTGTCTGCCAAAAAATCCATTGAGAATATTAAGTTGGGTATTCCAATATTTGGAGAAAGCTAGAATGACAGTGCTGTGCATTAAGGGATTTTTGAAAATTTGAGATCAATATGATAGAAGGAGACATATATATTTGATGTCTGCCCATCCTCTGAAACAGAGCTTCTAAAACCCTTGGAATTTCTTCAGTGATAGAAACATTTTTGTTATTCCTAAGAAATCCCTTTCTACCACCCTGGAGTTTATGTCAAAGAGGTGCTGCTGAGGGGCTCCAAGATAGCTTCAGGGTGGGGTCAGTGGAGCCTACCTCATGGACAGAGCTTTGGAGCTTACACCCCACCCCTGGAAGTGCAGGAAGAGAGAGGGCTGGAGATTGAGTCAATCATCAATAACTAATGATTCAATCAATCATGCTGATATAACAAGAGCTCTGTAGAAATACTCGAGCTTCTGGACTGACTAACACATTTCCTTTATCCAGAGAGACAGACCAGAACACCAAGTGAATCCTCTATTGTCCTGTCCTGTGCAAGTCTTCCACCTGTTTCTTTGGGGGTTGCCTCCTTTATAATAAACAGGTAAATGTTTCCTGAGGGGTGTGAGTCATTCTAAGAAAATATTGAACCGGAGGAAAAGGTTGTGATAAACTTTGATTTATAGCTGGCTGTTTGGGCATATAGGTGACAATCTAGAATTGTGACGGGCATCTGAAGTGGGAGCAATCTTTCGGGACCAAGTCCTTTGTCTGTAGGGTCTGACAAACTCTGAGCAGGGCGCATCTGAACTGAGCTGAATTGAATGCACCCAGCTGGTCTGCAGAGACTAGAAAACTGATGTGGGGAAAACAAAACAAATAAAAAGCACCTTCATGTGATATCAGATATGTGAGTAGAAACAGCTCAGACAATGAAGGAAGATAGTAACCTATACCCCTCCTTTGTCCCGGGTTCACTGAAGGCATTAGAACACTGCAGTCCACCACTTGATTCTGCTTGATCTGTGACTTGAGTCTATGTTCTTGAAAAACAAGAGAACATGGTCTTTACTGCTTGTGATTTATCCCAGTAATTCTTCCTGTGATTAAATGACGAAATCCAGTCATCCTCATTGATTACATTTGGACTTGAGTCACATGAGCTGCTTGAAAGACCTCTGGTTGTTGGTCTTCCATTAGGGGATTTCTCAATGTGCTCTCCGTGGGAAACCAACCTCAAATGCTTCCAGAAGTGATCTTTTCTCCCCCACACACTCATCCCTCCCTGTCTCCCCTGCAGAGACTGATAAGTAACTTTAGCCGGTACATCTATTTTTGTGGACCCTGTTAAGCTAATTTTAGGACTGGAAACTCTCAAGGGGTGGTTACAGGCCTAGTTTCTTTTTGGGGAAATATGAGGAGCCCATAATGAACAATGTAAACAAACTCAAATTCAAGCTTATTTGGGAAGTTAACACTGTAAGACTGGAAGAGAATTGAACATAGCACTGAAGCAACTCATATCAGTTTTAGTCTATCTATTATTTACTACTTAAGATGTCACATTCACCCAACATATTTCTCTAAGCCAGGAGCAAAGGGACTTGTGGAGTGGGAATAATGACAAAAGGACAAGGTGGGGAAGGGGGAAGGAAGGAGGGGGACCAGGAAGACCAAGGACAAGGGGGCTTGGGGAGAGAGAGGGCAGCATGAGGAACAGGGATCCTGGAGGCACTAAACCACCTGTTCTGCAAAAAACACCCTTTGTATCCATGACACCCAAAGCAAAGCCCAGAATAAGGAACCAAGTGCCCGGCATTTAAACACAGCTGTGCACTCCAAGATCCATTTTGTAAGGGAATGAACGTAAGATCACTGTCACTGGACTGCTGGTGTCGAAAGTGCCCCTGATTCTCAGCTCTGAGAGTCCAGGTGGCTGAGCACACCGTCCTGATAGCTCCACTCCCCTCCAACGTGGCTGCAGAAGCTGGACCCCAGAAGGGCTACTCTACAATAGGGAGCACACTGCTAGTTTTACAAGTTCTAAGTATCACACTTAAGGGTGAAAAACGTATCTTCCTCTCAGCCTTGACTAAAACTCCTGAATAAAGACAAAAAGGACATCGGACACGTCTGTGATGTGTGACCTATTTGAGAGATGAGCAGCCTTAGGGTGGGGGGAGAGGGAGGGAGGGAGGGAGCTGCACGGCCCAGAATCAAAGGTCTTCACCTACTAGGTCACTGATCTTCCCCTGAGAGCCAAAGAGGTGAATAAAGACGGTTTTTGATCTGAAATCCCTTCTAATCTTCCTCTTGGGATTCTTGACTGTAATGTATGCACACTGTAATATTTAGGGACAGAAAGGTAGAGGAAAGCTATGAATATGTGAGCTGAGTACCTGCAACCATGAGCCAGCAGGTGCTTTGTGACTGCAAATGAGTGCATTTGCTTTCCTTTCAATCATGGTGGGGTAAGGCCTAATATTAGGGGCTACTGTTCTGTGCAGTCTAGAGATCTGGGGGGGCCGCGGACACCCACCCTCTTGACCCTACAAAGCCCCCCTCCTACTGCCTTGCCTGTTCACCGGGCCTCTGTGTGGCCCTGCGTGACCAAGAGTGTCCTCCTGCCCTGAGCTGTGAGTATCTGTGACGAATACACCGCTGTCATGTCATCTGTCTAACACCATGTGCCCTGTGTCAGATCATCCTCAAGCCCAGGAAAAGGGACCCCTCCTTCACCACGGGGGTGAACAAAAGGCACTCAAAACAAGCATCGCTTTCTTGGGTGATCCAAGTTCAAGGGAGCTGCCCACTCGGATCCCTTCCAGCCATCCAAGGCTGGTTTCTCCCTACTCTGAATGTCTGGGGTCCAGGCCCAGGAGAGCCAGCCCAGACTGCCGCCCACTGGGCACTCCTGGGGAATGTCAGACCTCCCTGAGGCCATATTTCATGTTTTCTTACTGAGGGCCTGGCATCTGAAAAATCTGGGAGGAGAAGGGCAGCTTTTGTGGAGGAAGACCAAAGAGGAATTGCTCAGTTTTAACATTCCTTGCCCTCCAGCACCGCTCCTTCCAAGCCTCTCCCACACTTTCTCCCACCACCACCAGAAAAACTCATTTATCTCACATTTCCCAACCTGCCCACAGACAAAGGGCATCAGTGCTCAGTTCCAACTGTAGGCTCCAAATATAGCTGCTGCACGTCTGCCCTGAGGGCATTTTAGGATACAGGGATGGCTGGTGTCTCCAAATACAGGTTGATATTTCCAAGGACAGAACAGTCCTGTCCACAGATCTGTGTTTTGTCTTTGTGTTTCAGAGAACATGAGATGCCAGAATGAGCCAGAGCACCTATCAAAGCACAAGAGAGATTCTGTGCTTTCTAACTATCCTATAAATAGAATCTCCTGGCAAACTTCTCTTTTTGAATACTACTAATAAAAAAGGAAAAGCAGAAACATGTGATTTGAGGGGTAGCCTCTTACTAGTGACCACCTTTGGAAGGCTATGTATCCACTAATAGTTATCACATATTTACAAGTTCTCTGTTAATATAATGATGTCATGCTTGCTTGAATAAGCCATTATAGGTTAGTGCAATTTTAGGCCACAGTGGAAACTTTTATCAGGTCCCAAGACAGTACTAGAAACCAATATTTTATCTTTAAAGTAACTTCTTCCAACCCCTATGAGAAGGAATGCAAGAAGAATAAAGCAATGGCATTATTGCGACTCCTCTATTTCAATGGAAGAAAGCATGCCTGCCTAAATTTAGAATACTTTTGTTTCTGCTAGAATAATGAAGAAAATTCTATCCAGTCCAGAATGCCCCCCACACTCAGGGCTCCTTCTGGACAGACTCCGCATAACTCAGTGGACTTCCTCTTGAGACTTCTGAACAAACAAATCCAAATGCACCTGTATCCAAGCAACAGTTACGTGGAAAATTTGAGAAGCTCAGAACACTTGAACAATAAGTTTAAGAACCTAACACCAAATATTCAACTGAGTAGAGAATAAAGGAAAGAACTTTTCATGACGCATTCTTAATTATCAGAAAACTCCTTACCATCCCATTTTACAGACTAGCAGTCCGAGGTTCGGGGTGTCTACATCACCCAGCTGGAAAGTAGCAGAATCAAAAGTATGATTAGGTTGATGGCTCCAAATGCTAGGATCTTTGCCTGGCCCTGTGTCTACACTATAAACAGTAGGATAAAACTCTCGTCTGTCTTTCAGATTCAGAGAAGATGAAATTCTTAGCTCATATAAACTAAGAAACAGTTGAGCTATGAACCCAACCACACTTGGGTTTGGAGAGAGTCACCTGGCATCATTTCTCACCTAAATACTTGCACCTTAACGTCCACTACACAGTCGAGCTGTTGCTCTGTAAACTTGATAAACCTGGATGCATAAAAACATTCAATTCCTGTGACAGACCACTGAATCTTTGGACCACACCACTTGGTTTCAGGAAGTTCTTTCTTAAACTGAGCTGCCATCTATCACTCCAAAGCTCTGACCCATTAGTTCTGGTTCTGTGCCTTGGAGACACAGTGATAAATTCTTAACCTTCTACTTTGTTATTGTTCCTTTCTTGTTTATGGACCTCTAAATCATCCTTCTGGGCCTTCACCTCTGCAGACCAGTGAAATGGGACCACATTTCTTTCCTCATTTCTCAAATAATATGATATCGGATTCCTTTGACTCTATTCCTTGCCCTCTCTCCTTTCAGACTGGGGATAAATTCAACATTATAGAATTCAACCAAGATATTTAAAGAAGGTATAACATCCTATCTGAGATTGACTTCAGAATCATCTGGGGTTGGGTTGTGTGTGGGACAAGTAGACAAGGGTATGGATGAATCAAGATTCTATGTGGATGATTTTAAAATTGACAGCTGAGTACACAGATTTTCACGATGCTATTCTTTTTACTTTGGTCTATGCTTCCAATTTTCCATACATTTTATTAAAGTGCAGCATCCACAATATTCATAACACTTCAGACATTATAGGATTAGTTAGAAAAAGTCAGGACACCACATTTTGCACCACACTGTTCACCAATTAATGAAAAATAGGATTACTTTCTCTAGAGTCAACTATAGTTTGTTAATGTGTGATTTCTAGAATGCCTCTGCAATTTCCCATTCTTCATTAGCATAGTGAGTTCTTCCTGCCTTTTAATGGTGGTAGAGACATATTTCCAAGTGTGGAACTTATAATTGCCCTTGAACATATTATGTTGGTAGATTTTACCGGTTAAGAAACAATAGCCCTTCAAACTGTCAATCAGCTAATTCACTTGAGACTCTCTACAAATATTTTTAGCACATTCTTTAAATCTTAATCTGAATCACTGATAAAAAATACCAAGACAGTCTGAGGTTAGAAGCCTAGAGAATGAAGTTTCAAAACATTTTCTGTGCATGGTGGATGTATACTGCTAGCAATTCTGTCTGGAAGGATGATTAAACAAACAGTGATAAGACCACCTATTCATTGGGGAAGACACATTAATTGGGGCCATGGACTCTCAAAAAGCAAATGTAAAGCTTATTCTATTTTTATCCTTTTTACAGTAAAGTTCAGAATTGTCTGCAAAAGGTAATGTGATGACACTATTGTGGAATTTGGAAATCTTTCATTATGATGGAACTGAAAATCTTGGCTTAATAAATATTATCCCCAGGCAGTAAGAGTTGGAGAGGTATTGAATACAGAAGTGAGAGAAAGAGATAATTGAATGTTAATAAAGAATTTATTTTCCTCCCACTGTGGCAAGTTTCATTTACATCACACTTCATAAATAATCACCTTCAACACTTCAACAGATTGCTGCAATTTATCATGAATTTTCAAAATGTGGCATGATATATAGATACTTAATCAGCACCAACTATTTGATCTGTAATTGCTTAATAATTTGGGGATAAATTATATTTATCTCTGCTTTAAACATACTAATTTATTTTTGAAGTGGGTAATTTCAATTTGTTTTAGAAATGATGACAATTTCATGATAAATAAGCTAGGAAGGCATTGACATTATCTATAATTATCTCCTGAAATGCTAAGACAAAATACCTTTTTTCCCTCCAGATCATAAGAACAGATCTTTAGACTCAAGAAACTACCAAAAAAGCATCCCTGGGACACATCACAAGAGGCCATATGAGCAGGGGACTGGACTGAGAAAAACTAAGCTAACAGATTGAAAGCTGAGAACCCCATGGCTCTAAAATGCTATCTCACTGAACCATCTAAAGTCTTACTTGCAACAAATCACCTAGATGAGGACCCTTCTCTCCCAAGAAGAAACACCTTGGTGGTAGATGTGGGAGAGGAGGTAGGCAAGTAGATAATATGTGAGGGGAAATTTAATGCCATTTCCTGTAGGTATAAAAGCAATAAAAATAGATATCGTAGATATTGATGGCAATAATAACCTACCAAGTTGGCAGTCTGATTCGTATCTGCCTCAATAAGGTGACAGGAAAGATGGCTGTGGAATTCATAAAAGAATATAAGCACTGTGTTTGTGTTCTGGCTTTGTTTTTAATAGCTATGTAAACTTGAGAAAATTGCTTAATCTTTCTTTCTGAGATAGTTTTTCATTGAGAAGTGAGAAAAAAATGTCCTGATAACCAAAAACTTAAGGGAAATCATGCTGGTGAAAATACTCTAGCTAACAACAAATAGAATGGTGGCATTTTAATTATAACTGTAACAGTAGCAAAAAAAAGCATAAAACATAGAATGCAAGATTTTCTTCTTTTTATTGAAGTGAAAATGCATTTTGACACTAACTTGTTCTGAGGTCGACAAAGTAGCATTTTTACATTTACATACACAGAAGGTTTACCAATATTCCCCCTTTTTCCTCCCTTCATTTAGGGGCATCTTCAGTTTCTACAAACCTGCATAAGAATCCTCAACTTACACTCTCTACTTCTGCTTTCTATTCTATCAAAATATAATGAGAGTACAAGAGAAAAATAAGGACTAATAGCAAGGGTTTTTTCTGGCTCAGGAAACAAAAGCTATTAAATTCCACATGACAATGCACTCTAGGTCCCAAATGGAACAGGAAGGAACCTGAGATCAAAATCCCTAGAAAGATCTGCTTGCATAGTTGGCCTTTAGCTGGTTTCTAGGACATGGATTCCAGTAGGGTCTCCACCATTCTCCATTGAGAATGGCCCCCTTAGATTCCTCAAAAATGATCATGGAACTTCCTCATGATTCTATTATCCCACTGTTGGTTATTCAGCAGAAAACACAAACTCACTAACTGAAAGAGACAGATGCACTGATTATATTTACTGCAGTATTATTTATAATAACCAAGAATTGGAAACAACACCATCAGATGAATGGATGAAGAAGATGCAGCCCTAAAAGCGATGAAATCCTGCCATTTGTGATGCTGTGGATGGACCCAGAGGGGATTCTCTAGGGGAGAAGTTAGAAGGAGAAAGAAGAATACCTGATGAGCTCATTCATATGTGGAATATAAAGAAACAAAGCAAATGGACAGACACAACAAAAAATAACCTTTGGGTATTGACAAGAGAACAAGATGACCAAAGGGAAATGGGAGGGGTGGGAGGAAAGGGCTGCGGGGGTCACTGCCGGAGTGGACGGTGGGAGAGGGCTGTTAGAAAGCTACTGGTAGGTATGCTGGGTCATCAAGTATTTGACGAAGAGTGAACCTAACATCTAAACTACATTGTTTTGCCTCAATAAACAAAAGAAGTTAAAAAACAACAACATCAATAAAAGATTGGTCCGCTTGCTCAAACTCTGAAACTTTGCTCAGGGAGGCTGGCACTTAGCTCACTCCAGGCAGAGGCGTCTATGGGACCAGCTCTTCCAGGCAGCCCGGCCCCAGGGGAGAGCTGGCTGTAGACCACTGGGCACAGGTGCTGGAGGGTGAGGTCGCCCTCCTGACCCCGGGACAGGCTCTGGGTAGCCACCTGGGTCCCGCCTACTGAGTCCCACAGCCTTCTCTCTTTGCAACTTGTTCCCTTTGCGATTTGTTCCCTTTGCTGTGAGAAACCACATCCTGGAGCATGACTGTGTGAGTCCTGTGACCTAGAGGGATACTGCACCTGGGCGGGTCGTGGAGACCACCCTGCCCCACCACACAATCAACTTCAAGTGTCAGTGAATGTCTTCAGAATAGATGACCTGGAACTTGAGAGCGAGGGTTTCCTCTGTCAACCGGAAACCAAAACAACACTGCTGCTGGACTCCGGAGGGAAAAAAGCATAGGAGGCAGGAATGATGGGGAGAAAAACTGGCTGCTCAGAAGGGCCTCCCCTGCAGGAAACCTCAGGTCTGCTGGGACGGCCCCGAGATGCTCTCCAGGAGCACTGGGGAACAAGAGCCTAGCTTGTCCTCGTTGGTTATAGGGGGCATTTCTCCAGACCAGGGAAGGAAGCTTCTGGTTAGAAAGAATATACTAGAAATCGATGTGGCTTTTAAAATATATAGTAACTGTATGAACATGTGAATCTGTGCTTATATAATTTGAATAATTGCTTCATTAACCTAATTCTTCATTGATCCTGTGCACTAGCATGAATCACAAGCTGTGAGGCACAGCACAGCCCACTTTCTGAGTCTCGTCTCATCCTCATAAAACCCAGCGATGTAGGTCCAGGATCATCCCCACTTCAAATCTGAGAAAACAGAATACACTGTAACTGAAAAAAGATGGTCCATCAAAATTTAATTCCTAATATCTAATGGAATTAGTAGACCTGGTAAGACTGAAAAACACAAAAACAATTCAACAGATATTTACTATACTTTGGTAATGACCTATTAACTTCTACAAGAATAAAATGCTCATTTTCTCTGTAGCGCAGAATTTTTCTCTTTTAGGATTAAAATATTCTTCACTTCATTCAAACACCTAATTTAATCCAACCCAAATCTCCTTTTAAAATACATTTTCCCTATAATACTCAAATATATTTTTACCAGTGACCCCAAGTGGGGACAGATTCCCCCAGGAGACAGCTGGCAATGTCCGGAGGCCTCTGTGGTTGCGGTGTTGGGAGGAGGGTCTTACTGGATCTCGTGGATGGAGGCAGGCAGGCTGCTAGCGGCCCAGAGCGGCCAGGACAGTCGTCCAGTCAACTGCTTACTATGCCACTGAGAAAACTGAAAAGTAAGTCCCATTTCCATAAGATCATATGGATTTTCTTTCTGGATTTATTGATTGACAGGGTTATGGAAGGATATTGAGAAATAGTGGATTCTTGCAAACTTGGAGATTATGAAACAAAGGAGGTAAATAAAGTCACGAAAACTGATTAAAAGGAACTCATGCCTACTGTTACCCCACCAAGGGAGAAGACTGCTGCTTGACATTTGTCAGGCTGCTCGACCTTTCCAGAATACGCAACTGGAAGTTAAGCGAGAGAAGACTGACTCATATCTCATTTCCTTCCCACCCTAATGCAAGAGACTCACTGGAATTCAGGTCAAACAAGTTCCCTCCGTAGAGCAAACAGATTCATGCTGAACATGCCTTTATAAAATAACATAGACATGAAATTACGAAGACCCAACAAGCCAGGCGAAAGAAATATAGAAAAAGAAGGAAAAAGAAAAAAGAAGAAAACAAAAATGAAGCTAACAGTAACCTTAGGATGAGAAGACACGAAGGCAGAAATGCCATAAGTAGTCAAGCCTATGATGCTGGCAAGGACCACATATTTGTCCCTGAGGTTTTCCATAGTACAAATAAAGGGAACCCAGGACCGAGAAAGGCAGGCCATGGAAAATAACTGCATCATTCCCCCAGCTGTCATAGTAGTACACACGAACGAAGTCCTATGAAATGGATAGTCAGGAAAATCAACATTACACAACCCTTAATAAATCCACTTGATACAATACCAGAAAAGAATGAGCGGGATCTGACATGCCATAGGTACACTGAAGCATTACCCACATTCTGACAGTCATATCTAATCAGAAGGAAAAGGAATTTCCAATCGGTCCCCTGCCAAGTCATCAGACTGTTATTTCTAAAATAAACATTCCACCATGGGTCACACAGGTGTGTCCCCATTCCACAACATAAAACGTGAGTTCCTCATGGCAGGAATAATAAAGACATCCATGTCCTAATCCTTGGAGCCTGCAAATATATTATGTTATACGGGGGGGGTGGGGAGGGCTCTGGATTGCAGATGGAATTAATGTTGCTAATCAGTGGACACTGAGACAAGAGATTATCCTGCCTTCTCCAGCGAGTTCCATGCAATCCTAGTGCCCCTTGTAACAGAAGAGGAAGGCAGATTGCAGGAAAGGAGAAGCACTACAGAAGACAGAGGTCAGAGTGGGCCAACCGCTCTCTCTGAGGAGGGAAGGGGCAGGGGCCGTGATGCAGACGGCCGCTGGGAGCCGGGAGAGCCCTCGGAAGAAGGGCTGCAGTCCGACGACACTGGCTTTGCACCAGCGACACTCATTTTGAACTTCTGACATTTGGTCAGGTAATAAGATACTCAGGTACGAGGGAGTCTGTTAGGGCAGCAATGGGAAATGAATGCGCTTCTTGTTTTAGTTTTCTAACAAGTTGCCGTAAATGTAGAGTCTTAAAACAATGCCCAGTTATTGCTTTAAGCCAGGTCCCAGCCTCAGGAAATGCCAGGAGAGCCAGGGAAGAAGACACCCCCTTGGCAGCCAGATAAACTCGGCCAGTCTGGGGCGGCGGGCCCACAGAGACACGCACACATCCTCCAGTTCTAATAATAACTCCAAAGTAGAGGAAGGGAGAAGAAACCAGCCCTCGCGCGTCAGGCGCCCACCCGTGGCTCAGCTGCAGCCTCCCAAGCTGTCACTTGGGACTGAGGCTGGGAATCCTCTTTTAAACGGCAAGCTTCAGTCACTTGAGGTTTTAAGACTAAGACCCCCTTCTATGAGCTTCCCATCAGTCTCTGCCAAGCAGCCAATACAGATGTTTGCTTCTTCAGGGTCAATAGCAGAGCGTCCCTTCCAAAGGCTCACACGGTAAGGTCAAACCTCTGTAGAGAAATCAATCTCCCTTTCGGAGGAAGTCCTACTCACCTCACTCATCATTTAAATCACATGGACAATATCTCTTTACCTTTAAAAAAGTAACCTCATCTGGGAAGTAAACCTGACATTCAATGGCCTGCCCGCGCTCAGAGAGAAGATGCCCAGGCCTGTCCAGCAGGTGGCAGAGTCCTGAGAACCATCTTACAATGTGGTCCTGCACAGCCAGGCTGGGAAACCTTTACCCTTCTCTTTGACAAGCCCTCCTAGGGGCAAGCTGGTGGGCGGCGAGCCGACCTTGAATGTGCTCCTTGTTACAAAGAACATGTGGACCCGGAGGCTGTTCCCATTCCTACGCCCCTGCAGTCTGGTACTCATTCCAAAGAGCGATCCGACTGCATTCCCATTTCATGGTCGCAGTACCTAACACAGAACACCGGCTCATGGAACCAATCACTAGGCACCTCCATGCACAGGACTCATGATCCTAGAAACACGTGTGTGTAATGATTTTGTCTGTGCCAAATGTGTTTCCTGACTGAACACTCCAACGGCAAATGAAGGCCCGTTGTAATGAATATCTCTCAAAGCACTAATTTTCAGTAGCTACGAAAGAGCAGCTAATATCGAATTCTGAAAGAAACAGAGAGTGACAAGGGGAAAGCAAAAGACCATCATTTTCATAATATAAACTCAAACTCAGATTTGTTTGCCTGAAAAGCACCAACATGGACACATCCTGAGTGAATTATGCAGAGAAAGCGGCCTTGGGGGAGTTAACAAAAGCCAGCAAATAAGGAAAGACGAGAATATAATCACTTCCATTCCCTTTTTTTTTATGATGGAATGAGCTGATTCAAATTCAGCACTATTTATCAATTATTTTTAACAATCACCAGTGATGGAACATTTTTCCCTATATTTTAGAGCTTAAGAACTCTCTCTTTGGGTAAAATGTTTGAGGAAATCACCAATGAACAGGCTTCCTTGATCTCCAGCGAGTGTGGACCTGGGGTGCTTTCATGTCAAATGAGGAACAGCCTTCTTATTTGTTCTGAAAGTTTCGGCTGGAAGAAGCCTCCCAGGACAGAACGGATACACTTTAATAAATAGCTTCTCCGGTGCCAACGCGCCACGCATTGCTTCAATTAGATTTCTATTCCAGAGTGGGGAGGAGGGTCCGACTTCACAGCCAGGTCACAGCCTCAGGAAATGCCAGGAGAGCCCAGGAAGCGGCACCCCCTGGGCACAGATAAACTCGGCCAGTCTGGGGCGGAGGGCCCACAGAGACACGCACACATCCTCCAGTTCTAATAATAACACAAATGTAGAGGAAGGGAGAAGAAACATCTGCAGCGTGTGCTAAATCCCTCACTTCTCCAACACAGTTCACTCTCCTTTAAATAGAAGCATTTAAACACCATCCCACAGTCCTTTGTCCTCCCATCCACTGTCCAGGATATTCTGCCCTGTAAGGCTGCAAACGTTTCTGATCAGAAAATGCCCCTGTCCACAACACGCTTGCACTTCAGGATGTAGCTGACCTCCTTCCGTGGTGTGGGGCTGACTCTGCACACCCTCCTGGAGGCGTCCCAAATCTCAGTCGCTGGGCTGTAAGCCCACCAAGTCAGTGGCCGCGGAGAGTCCAGTTGAAGGGCCAAGCATGCAGAGAGCTGTTCCTCCCCAAAGCAGCCTGGGATTCACAAGGAACTACTTACTTAGTCTCTCAATATATTAGCATTCAAATTAAAGACATCCTTTGATTAAAACCATTGTTGCCCTGTTAAATTCAGGAGTCACGAGACTGAAACTCAGCCAAGCTTCATTTTCTCTAAGCTGAGCTGAAATGTCAGCTCTCATGTTTCCACAACCGCTGTTTCCAGATGCTGACTCCTTCTCTCTGCCCATGGAGCATCTTGCACAGGTGGGCAGAGATGCCCTCTGGGCTTGGAGGGTTTATCTTGGGAAAGTAGATGTGTCTTCTACCCATGGAAGTGGCATCCACTCATATGTCTCCATCCAGTTGCTCTGCTGAGGGCTGCTTCGTGGGGAGCAGGAGAAATGCTATTTAAAAATGTGGGTACTTCTAAGAAAAGGAGCAAGAGGCCTAAGTTTTGAACAAAGCATCTAGAGAACAGCATTGAATGGCACTGATCTCCGTGTCCAAGTACAAGAAGAGCTGGACCAAATACAGATGCTAAATTAAGATGCTACATTTCTATCTGAAGTTCTATAATCCCAAGGAATTCAAGAGCTTTCTCAGAAGACTCTGCTTCATAATGCACCGGGCTACTACATGGAGGAGGCTATCTTAATCTGAGTGTGCCAACCAAGGGTCACTTGCTGAGATTGTGACAGAAGTAGTGTATTAAACGGGTTTTTTCTACCATTATACTGAGAGTTTTATTTTCCTGAGAATCAGTCCTCCAATTCCACCATTCTCAGTCCAAGGCCCTATATTAATAGGGCAATCTCTCCTTACTGCCTAATTGTGAGTTCTCTCCTACTGCTTCCACAGAGCAGACAAGCGTGGTTTCCTTACGATGCCCCCCAGGAATGGCCCCAGGGATGGCCCCACCAAGACAGGGTCTTATCGCCTCAGCTTCCTGCTCGTGGTGGCCTGCACTGGGATGGACTTCACCCCCTGCAGTCTGAAGAACACATCTCTCCATAGTTTGTTTTCTTTCAATCAGTCATTTCTTCATCAGTTTACATCCTACCCCCTCCTCTCTCTTGCTCAGTATTAAGGGTGGAATATAGTAAATTTATATCTCCAAGTAGCTGAAATAATCAGAAAAAGAAAACTGATTAGTGAGGACAGACAGGAGGGCCTCCTGACTCTAATGGGGCAGGACCTCCTGCATCCTGACATCACATGGGTTTGGGGTTCATCAATCTTTGAGCCCATTCCTTCTTTTGAGATACAGTCAAAACCATCAGAACTAATTCCAGTCCATTGTTCTGGTCTCCATGCACTGTGTGTGTGTGCAGAACAGGGACAGCACACTCCACTCTGGAGAGGCCAGCAATGCAAGACCAGAAACGAATACGTCAGTGGATCCAGGTTCCTTTCCTTCGTCCACCTCCACTTCAGATCAAGACACAGACTACTGTGCACACATACACTCACGACTAGGCCGCATGAAAACACTTATTTTTGCATTCACAAAGACACCAGCATGATCTGAGAAATACCATCTGTATCAACACTAATTAAATATCTGTTAAGTGGCTTCAGAGTCAGTCAGCCAAAGTCCCCAGCAGTATTTTTAGGCCTCACACACTACACTATATATTATTCAATTAAAATAGACTAGACACTCATGCTCTTTTTTATAGATAAAATTCTTACAGCCAAGTATTTCTTGGTACACTGTAATTATTTTTAGGGATCTATGAGGATTTTCCCAACATGGAATTTAAATAATCATTGAAATGTCAGTGATGTTATCATTTCATCCATTGTAAAGATTTATACCCGATGTTGCTTTCAACAGTCTTGACTTGGAAAGAAACGAAATCCACTTTTCAGTGAGGGTTGACTCTTATACGGGACTTTGCAGACTAGAGTCAGCGGGCCAGCTTGTCCTGCTTCCTCTTATCATGAATCGAGTTTTCCTGGAGCACCACCAGTGACCATGTGCAAACTGTCTGTGGCTGGTTTTGCATCCCAACAGCAGAGGGAATTAGTTGCACCAGAGTTCACATGATGTGCACCTTCCCAAAGGACAACATGATCCCACACAGAAAACAAAGCAGCAACATTGGCTTTAAACATGGCAAAGCACATAGAAAATGCTTTTCTTGGAGTTCTTATTTAAAAATGAAAATACCATCATATGCAGCTAAATTAAATGAAAAATGAGATTACGGAGTTCTCTTCAAAACCATTAAAATGTAAAAACAACACAAGATACATATGTTGCATTCTAAAATAGAATAAAAGTACTTCATAAAACATTATATGTGTGTTTGTGTATATATATATGTACACATAATTACTCTATTAACCAAGGGTCCTGCAAGAAGTTCCTGACACCATCACAGAAGAGAATATAAGCAGCGATGGAAGTGGGGTGCAGGGAAACAGCCCCAGGGGCTGCGGGGGTCCTGGTGAACACTGGGAGAAGACTGGGACCATAAAGAGACAGCCAGGAGTCTAAAGCTTTATGATCTGCGTCCTTTGGACAAGAGCCAGAGAAAGTCCAAGGTGATCCGACTTGGAAGTGAAGGAAACCAGAACGCTAACCTTCGTCTCCAGGCTCCAGAAGTTCTGGGAGACCTTTCCCTTGACCCCATCCAACTGGATGCCTGAAGGCACAGGGGTCCAGAAGCATCCACAGCATACACAGGACCCGGGAGCAGAGGAAGGTGCACTGAGAGGCCCGAGAGAAAATGCCCAGCACCGCAAGTGTTCTCTCAAGGGCGGCAGGAGAAGAGGAAGTGAAAACACTGTCAGTGGTGCTGATACACAGCCTCATAAATTAAACGGATTTTCTAAAATCAGAGTAAGATTAAAGGTGATCCTTTCTTCCAAATTACAATAAAACACAAAGTTTCCTGAAAACTTTTGCCTGAAACAAAATTTAGTCCAGATGACCGTGAAATGAGCAGTCGTTCATTCACAAGTTGTAAAATAGATCAGTTTCCTACCATGTGATATTTGAAAAAAGTAGAAGAAACAAAATAAATGAAATTCAGTAAAAAATTTAATTGTGTTCTCCAAAAATATGTTTTTTTTTAATTAAAAGGTTTTGGCTGGAAAGAGAATCCTAGCTACAGCAATATTTTGATCCACTGGTTAAACTTCCTAGAGACCAGCATTGTAGGGTTCCTGAAACAGCTTATATATTTCCCAAAGTGTTTTGCTTATACAGCCTTTTCAGTAAAACCTCTGGCGTTCACTCCAGATGGATTAAATATCTTAGTGTGTACATGACATGCACATGTAACTGCATGCATATATGTAGATTTAATGGCAATGCACGCAATTAAAAATGAAATAAAGTCAAAGACAGTTCAACAGATGTTGTTTTATGTTCCACTTTGACAAGTGTTTGCAAACCTCCACTTCATAACTGATGGCATCGTAATGATTTAAAACTCTGCTTAGAATTTAGTTTTTACATCCAAACTGTTTTTATTTTTCCTTTAACACTATTAAAACCAAACACCTCATACAGATATGTAAATCTAATTGCATCACTAGCTGTTCTTGGTAAATTTCGATACTATTTTTTTCAAACTTATTTTCCAATGAGATGAGTTTAACTCAAACTTGCCTCATAGATTTCCATCCTCACGGATGTAAAAATCTTGTGACTCAGATCTCATAAGTAAAGTTTGAAATAAGGACAAAACACACTGACACCTTCAAGTTGAACATTTTATAACAAGGTCAAATCTTAGGAAAAAAAATTGAAACCATTACCTAAATTTCCAGGTCTAAGGTAGGCCATTCTCAAAGGGACATTCTGAACACAAATTCAAAACATTTTGAAGGGTTCGATTAAAAAATTGTATTTTTGAAAAGCAGATTCTATTTCACTCATTCTTGAAATAAAGGAATTAATTTTTCTCCAAAGTGCCTGATATTTATCCTAGCATTAAAAATGGCAGGATGTTTAACCAATTTGCATTGTATATCTACAAAAAAAAGGTAGGTAGGTTGGTAGGTAAGGTGGTAGACAGATAGATGATGGATGGATGGACGGATAGATGGATGGATGGATGATGGATAGATGGATGATAGATGATGGATAGATAGATGGAGGGATGATGAATGGATGGATGCAGGATGGCTAGATGATGGATGGATGGATGGAGGATGGATGGATGATGGATGGATGGAAGATGGACGTATGATGGATGGACACACAGAGATATGCACACATTCATAGATAGTGCACATACATATACACACATCCATATATTAGGTCTGGCCACTCTAAAATATGTTGAAATAACATGCAAGTCTTCAAATATTCAGACTCTATGGAACACAGATATGTTCCCTCACCAATTCATTATAAAACATGGTAAAGATTCTACCATATTCAATAACATAGAGCAAAAATCTACTTTACAAAAGCTTCCCCATTTGTCTACAATTTACTCAGGACACACTTGATTTGCAAAGTTCACAAATATAACTATAAAATGATAGTGATATCCATTCAGTGCTTACATTTGTGGTACTATCTGCATTAATGCATTCATTCATCAAAACAACCTGAAAGAAGGCATTGTGATGGTTCCCAAAAGGCAATGGGGGCACTGTGGTTTAAATCACCTGCTCTGTTTTGCTCAGGATTCTGTGGGTCAGGAATTCCAAATATCTTGTCTGGGAGTTCACCGAAGACCATCATGGCATCAGATGAGGGAGCAAGGGCTGGACAATCCGAATTCCAGAGGGTTTATCCATGCCTTTACTGCATTTTGTGGATGTGCTTTCTTTTATCTTTAATTTCAATAAAATGAACCACCATGTTCTGCAGCACGAGGCAGACGTGAGTAATGCCATGTCTCTATCCAGCAGGACATGCTCCCGCTGAGCACAGGTGAGACGCTGTGAGGTGCAATCACTTGTCCAAGGACACATGGAACACGCTGACCTCCTGGACGCCCAGAAAGCATTTCTCTTCTTTGCTACCTCGAGGTACTAATACAAATGCTATGGACAGGGTGCCAGGTAACTACACTCTACTGATTTTATAGGAAGATGGTTCTAGGGTTCCTTGCACATTGAAACAATCCAAGTTCATGGTGTTAATAAACAGAAACATGGAAATAATATTTGTTTAGAATCTCTCAGGAATACAAAGTGGGCCCAGCTGCTGTATCATGTGGATAATTCAAAAATGGAAGAAACGATGTTAGTGTCACTCTGTGATTCTCAATGTGGGCGATTTAGCCCCCCAGGAACATATAGAAACATCTGGGAATGCCTGTGGCTGTGTTATCTGGTTGAAGGGGCCATGATATTTAGTAGACAGAGGTCAAGGATGCTGCTCAAAATTCCACAATGCACAGACAGCCCCCCACCACCACCAGACAGAATTATCTGACCCAAGATATCAACAGGATGGAGGCAGACAAACTCAGCTGTGGAAGGTGTTGGGACTACGCCCTTCTGCCTCCCTCCTGGTCCTTCCCACCTGCTCTGACTGCTTTATGTCACACACAGGAAATATATCACAAGCGCTGTGATGACACTACCCCTCTTACTGCAACTTTTCAGGAGCATCAATCTTGTCAACTCGGACTAAGCCTCTAGTGATTTCTGAGGTCCCTTCCTTTCCTGGCAGAAGACAGCACAGAGTCAGTACCTGCTATCTGTTTGTCAAAGAGATTTATGTCGTTATTTCTATTTTGTGAAAACATGAAATGAAAGACTCTAAGCAATCTAAATAACTCCTTCTCTCTGAGAAAACGTCTTCATTAAATGTCTTTTCCTTCTGAAGGGTTTACAAAGCCCTCCTTTCCATCTCTCCCTCCAGAGGCACAGGAAAACCAAACTTTCTCTAAGTTTAAATTGCCAGAGAAAGTGATCACAAGGGAGGCCCAACTTGAATGTGAGCGTGCAGTAGCAACAGGCCAACTGTGTGGTCTCCACTGTGTGGACAAGAGGTAGGGGCTGCTCTTCTAGGATGAATGACAATACAGCTAACAGGTGTCATTCAATTCTAGACTGTTTGGGTCACTTTGTCACAGAAAGCACTTGTACGATGCTTTCCTCTCCTGTCTGCTTCTCCTATGCTATGTGTTCATCTCATTTCCATTTCTCCTTTTCTTTCTCCTCCCTCTCAAAAATGTGGGCTTGTTTGGCTCAATTATTGATTGAATGTCACCCTACTCCACTGAGTATGTGGAGCTGAGAAACTGTTAACCCAATTTAGTAATGATATTCAAGTGTAGGTGAGGGATGTTGCCCTTCTTTTACAAAAATCAATAAATAAGTAGATAAAAAGGTCACTGTAACCAGAGTCTGTGTTAGCTGTATACTAACAAGGAGGAAAGAAATAAAAAGTGCTGGGTTCCTTAACTTGCAGTATCACTATTACAGTCCACACATTACAACTTCCCAGTCTTACTTCTTGGGCATTATCTTTGCCAACAGGCCTATGTGGTTTGAAAGCAGGTTGGCTTTTAACTCATCATATACCTGAAGGAGAGGAAAGACACAGAAATGCGAATGGGGACCAGAAGCTCAGATCAAATACAGCAGTAGACAATCCCCCACATCCTGCCTATTTGCCTTTGACACATGGCTTCCTGCAAGACAACCAAAATGTAGGGGTCCTTTTGTGCATAATCTCTGCTGCAGCCGCCAGTGGTTTGGGATGTGTCGAGTGACGGGTCCTCGAAGGTGCTCAGTCTGGGGTGCAAGCCTCAGCACCTGTCGCCCCTACCACCCAGGGAGTCTCACACACTCATGGGATATCCTGCATGGACATCAACAAGCCTGATAAAAACAGGGCAGAGGACCCTGGCCTTGGGCTCAAAGCCATTAGCCCTGCAGACACTGAGAGATGGACCCTGAACCCCAGTTCCATCCCTTCTCTCCGCTGTTCCTCACACAAGGATTGAGGTGAAGCTTCCTTCAGGTCAATCCCTACTAATGATAAACTCCCTGCCTGGAATATCCAAATGTCCACCACTATTCAGATACCTTGACAAAAAAGCTCTACAGCAATCTTCCCACCAGCCTACCTGCCTAACCTGTCATCTCCAAGTCTGACACGTGGGGACTCAGGACTCCTCAAGGCTTCACCCTGAGAGCAGACAACTTGTTTGTCATTTATTATGTGAGGTCCCCCTGACAAAGTGGCTTCCCAATAACCCAACAATCCAGTTCTGTTCTCGGACTGACCTGATTCCACAATTCATTCATTCGCTCATTCACACATTTGTTGCCACTCTCACTCTTTCACCTGCCCTGCTTTACTCTTCCTGCTTCCTCCTCCTTTTCTACCAAGATTATAAACTTTTCAAATACCTACTAGTGCGCTGACTGAAGGCCTCACTATCACTCCAGATCACTAGGTTCAAAGCAAGACTTCGTCTCCTTTATCCGCTCGATCCACCCAAATATCCAGTCACTCAAAGCCCCGCTCTCCCTGCATTTGTAGGATCAGTGATTGGATGTGCTATTTTCACAGACCAGGCTTGGGGCTCTACACCCTCAAAACTTGGTTGGCACCTGTGCTTTCCTTCCCCAGAATTCATATTTAAACAGGGACCCCATGAGCCTTATACAGTAGGCATTGAAAGGATAGGAGGGTTTTCGTTTTTAAAAGTCATTCAGGTGAGTCTGCAGGTCTAACAGATTCTAGAACCGTAGGTTAGAAAGTCAATACCCTCTTGTCCTAACTACGACTTTTATCACACTTCCTATGGGAAAAGAGAGCGCATAGAAATAACTCCCCTTTATGAATAATTTGGGGTCTGCAATTTGACTTACAATCTATTAAAAGGATAACAATTTAACCAAAGCATATAGAAGATATCAATGTCGTAGTAAGGTATTAAATAACTTTCCCAGCAATTTTCTTATTGCATACATGTCATGGACACCAGAGGGTTTTATTCAAACTGAATCACCATTTTTTCTCTCCTTTCCCATTTTTTTCAAATGTATATCATACTCTCAAATTCACTGCTTCTGGTTCATACATCTTCTTTTTTGTAAGACCCTTCTTATGCCCTGACAATGAGCAATGAGTTCAAGATTATAGATATTTGCTTCAATCATGCTTTGAACAGTAACGGACATTTCAATTATGATTTCCTTGGAAAAAAATCACCTATTATTAGGACCATGCTTTTATTCATACAAGTAAGGTTAATAAAAAAGCCATCAATGGAAAATCTCTATTTACCAAGGGAAATAAATTACAAATTCTTTTCTGACTCAGGGAACACATTTGCTTTTATGGTTTCAGGTAATTCCATTTTACACTCAGTTGCTGAAAAGACATCATATTATTGTGTGCTCGATCTTATTACGCCTCCATCAAATATATGATAACACACTACACCTACCTCCAAATTTCCAACAGTCCTCCCTCACCATCTGTGGAACTCCCCCCATCAACCTATATTTTTAATTCTCTATTTTCTATGCAAAAGCTTCATTGGGCTACTTGTTTTAATTCTCTAATTCAAAAAAAAAGAATGGGCATTTTAGAAAGACTTGGACCAAATATAAATGAAAGACATCATATAGGTCATAAGGTTATTGGGATGCATCCTGATCCGATGTGACTGGTATCCCTATAAAGAGGGAAATTCGTCACCAGGACAGACAGGCACAGAGGGAAGATGAAGGGAGGTGTCCAAGGCGCCAGCATAACAGACAAGCCAGAAGCCTCAAGTGAGAAGAGGCAGAAGGACCTGCTTCTAGACTCAGGGAGAGCAGGGTCTTGCCCACATTTGATTTCAAGTCTCTGTCACCAGCCCAGTGAGACATTACACTTCTGTCATTCTACATCACTCAGTTTTTGTTACTCTGACATAACAGCCCTCAGAAACAGATGCAAATGGTTAGAATAAAAGCATCACAAGCCAAACTATTTTGTAAATATTTTGAATAGCTTTCTTAAAAAATATATATATATATAAATAAAAATTACATATCTAAAATATTGAGCTTTATATTCTATTACTATACTGATTACATTTTTAAAAGAATATTAAATATAAAGCCTGTGCTCCACTTGCTAAAGAATTTCAACAAGGGATTTTAAGAAAGTCATCTGTAGTTCAAGTTCTTTTTCCAGGCTGTGATCACAGCTCACATTCGTTAGACAGGCTGCACCTTCGTGCAGAGGCGCGGCAGAAGTTCAGCACCTCCGAAAGGCCCATTGCTATCTGAGTTCCAAAGCATCATCGTAATATTTTAGCAACAGACTCTCCCAGCCTTCCACTCTGACCACTGCTGAATGAAGCCATTAGCTAAACCAATACTTCCCTGAGGGAGTTCTCAGGAGCAGAGCATGACTCCAGCTGGTCATTTAGACAAGTTTCACAAACCAAGGTCACAGCCAAGCGGCCATTAAAGGCAAGAGTGAGTTGGACTTGTTGTGTCTTCAGTGTGAATTAAACGTTGATAGCGAGCCTGACTGCAGAAGCGGGCAAGCATCGCGGCTGGACGAGAAGCTCCCAGGACCTGAGTGCTGAAAGGACCCAGGGAGACCACCCTACATCTGATTTAGTCCTCCTGGGAGGCAGGGGCACACATGAGAGTGGGGTGGCAGGGGGTTGATGAAGAAACAGCCTGGCGTGGAGGACAATGCAAATTACACGCACCAGGAGGGTATTTGGGGAGAGTAGACATAACAGCAGGGACCTCCGGGCAGGGACAACAGTCGGTGGAGGTTTGATTCAGGCTGAGAAAGCAGGCAAGAGGGTGATCGACCAACTAAGCAGAAATCCCTCTTGTCCTGGGAACTTTCTCAGAGCTGAACCTGCATTTTTATCAGTGTCTTATCTTGAATGGGAAGGAGGGCACTGATGGGACAGGCTAAGCAGTCCAGTGGCCATGTGACCAATGACCCATGACCACCCTGACAGGGCTGGGCTCCCGTGACAACATTCAGCAGCCCTCCAGGCAGAGCTCCAGGCAGACTTGCCTCACTTGTAAGCAGCTGTCATTTGAAGAGGGTTTGGGAAGGAAGCCATAAACTGCAGTACCTTTCTCAGCCCTCCTAACCCAAAGTATACAAAGTCAAAGGATGTTCCCTGGGAAAACTTGGTGCTGATCATGAAACAGAAAACGCACAGCTACTTCCCATAAGGGACAGGCCATGGCTGTCACAGATGAAATGCAGCAGGGGAGCCCTTGGGAGTCCTCAGGGGCCAATTCAGACGAGCAGCAGAAGTTCCCCCATGCTGTTTGCGGGGGACAGTACAGCGCTGAAATGACGTCCGACTTGGGAGCGGAAAGAAGAGCAATCCCACCCTCCCACTTCCCCTCATCCGATTCCAAGGGCATTTCTGGGGTCCTGCACGGCCTGCTGTCTCAGGGATTCAGGGACGCTGACAAGCACCTGCCAGTGACGCAGGCCAAGTTCAAGTGAGAGCCCGTCTCCCATGACTTTAAGGGCTGACTTTAAGGACATCAGCGATACAGGCATTAGGACGAGAAGTTCTCACTTTATGCCCCTCCTCACATGTCTCAGGTAGGTGTGTGCTAGAAAAAGGACCAATGATTGGGTGATAGCGCCTTCTGTGTGCCATGTTCTGTTTATTTCACCAGAGAAAATCCAGCCTTCCTACTTCAAGCGCAGGAAAGGAGGATTTATATCTGGCTCTGTGCACTCTGATTCCGTTTTCTTATCTCTTTGCCATTCTGTCAGAAAACATGCACCACCATCATCATGCAGTGTGGGGCTGGAGCCCTGTTTCTCGAAGTGTGTGAGCTTCTTCCCTCCACCCCAGGGAACATCTTACAACAGCTGAAAATATTTTTGGTGTCACAGCAGAGAGCACTGTGCCATGGGCATGGAGTGATTAGAGGTTGGGCCTCCTGCCTCTCTCTGGAATCTCACAATGCAAAGGACCATCACCAGAATAAAAAATTATCTGGCCTAAGTGTCACTAGTGCTGAAGATAAGGAACTAACATAGAGAAAAATCATTAAGAAAAACCTTGCTGCCATAACATAAGAAACATCTCAGGGAACCCTGAATGGACAGCATCTCTTCAAAACCAGGATGTATCAGTGCAGGAAAATTTTCTTCTAAGCAGCCCATGAAACTACCTGAACTGGGGGGAACAGTAGCTGTCCCAAAATGAATCTACCCAGAACTACTGTATGTGACCTTGTTTGGAGAAAAGGATACTTGCAAATCCAATTAGGTTAAAGATCTCAAGATGAGATCCTCCTAGATGAGCCACTGTGCCATAAGTCTGATGGCACATGCCCTTGTAATAGAAAGGTAAAGGGCTTTGAGATGCTCTGATACACAGAGTAATGATGCTTGATGGTGGAGGGAAAACTTAAAGCATGCGCCAACAAATAAAAGCATTCCCAAAGTCACCAGGTGGAAAGAGGCGAGAAGGACCCTCCTGACACCTTGATTTCAGCTTTATGGTCTCCAGAACATTGCAGGTAGCTTTTTGTTGTTTGAAGCCACTGAATTGGTGGTCATTTGTTACAGCAAACCTAGGAAGCTAATTCACCACCCAATGGAGAAACAAGAAGATTTACTCTTCTGATGACAGAACCACCTGTTTCAAATGTGGCTTCAAAATGAATCGTTTGAGATCAGTACTTAAAGTCATGAGCGACATGATTCCACGGCCAATGGCAGCACTGATGGCAAACATTAGAAAGGGTACTCAGTGTATGCAGCAGACCCAGCCCTCGAAAGACAGCCTCTTTGTCCAAGAAGACACATCTGAGGAAGCAAATGCAAAAACGTCACATTTCTCAAAACAAGTGCACACTGGCATTCTCATCAGTCGAGAAGTTTAACAGCAGCAGCAGACAGAACTAAAATAATTTTAATCTAGCCTTGGGACCGTCTTTGTGACAAGTGATAAAAACTCATCTTCAACAAATGCAAACAAATGATAAAAGTTGTAAAATAGTTTATAACCGGAAAATGCAAGAAGACCAGATTCAAGAACAGACTAACCCAGGCGCTCAAAATATGCTGCAAGACATAAGAGCGGCAAATCCTAGTCACAGCACTGCTGGTGGGCTTTTTCCAGGGCAGATACAACATGGTCATCAGCGAGTCATCTACAACTGATATCCTTGCAGCTCATGACTGCACAGAAGAGAGATTAGCCACATTTCTCTTGTGGCATATTTCAAAGTCATTTAAGGCTGCCATTAGCTGCACTGGGTCATTTACAGAAGCCTGGACTAAGGGGATGGGGTGCTCTTGTTAGGTTTTCTGGTCTGCAGACCACCTGTGTGATACAGGAAATAGAAGTTGTCTATATTTGCTTTTCTGTGGCTGTTATAATAAATTTCCATAAACTTGATGACTTAAATCAATAGAAATGCATTCTCTCATAGTTCTGGAGACCAGAAGTCAGAAATCGGTATCCCTGGACCAAAGTCAGGGCAGTAGAACCATGGTTCCCCACCAGAGACTTCCTTCCAGAGCCACCTCCAGGGGACAGCTCTTCCTCACCTCCTCTTCCAACTTCTGGTGGCTGCTGCATTCCTTGGCTTGTGGCCACGTCACTCCGATCTTCAAGTCTCTCTCAGCTCTTGTAGATTTCTCCTCTGCACAAGTGTGTCATATCTCCCTCTTCTTCCCTCTTAAAAACTTGCAAATGAATCAAGGTCTACCCATATAATCCAAAATAACCTCTCCATCTCCAGGCTCTTAACCATATTTTTGCTGTATTAGGTAATAAACATAGGTTCCAGGGATTAGGACATGGCTATCTTATAGGGGCCAACGTATCACATGACACCACAAGCAACACTTCTGAAATCAGAGACTAGGTGAAGGGAAAGAAACAGCAAGCATGACAGATGTCCCTCACAGGACAAAGCATGGATGCTCTGAAACCCTGCCAGTGATTCTCTGAATACACTGAAGTCATTTCACATCTGAATCACCACAGCAGCCAAACTCTCACACCTGCTTTATTTTCATGGTGGAACTAACAAACAAGTGATGGTGGAAATAGTGTTCTTTGCATACATTTCACACTCATGTTTACTCATGTACTGAGCCTGGCGATCAGAAGCCTCAGATTGCCAGGATATTAATGTCAGCTTCATCTAGACAAAGTCAAAGCTTCTGGAAGTGGAGACAAGAGCAGCTGATGTTAAGTTTAGATATCTGAAGCTCAAGGTTAGCTTAGCAGGGAATGATGGTGATGATGGAAAAGAAAATATTATCTGTTCATCCAGCTTTGCTCTCTGACTTCTATGAGGCTCAAGAGGAAAGGAAAAGAAAGGTTATCTCGACAAAATCGGATTATACTATGGCAAGAAGTTTTGAAATCAAGTTAAACACTTAAGTGACTTTTCAATTCTAATTTTTAGAAGTCTATTTAAACCATTACATTGTGCTGGTACTAAATATAATGAATATACAAGGCAGACAATTTGGAAAATTATAAAAAAAAAGTCCGAAAAGAAAATACAGACTACCCACCACATGATGATTCACACCAGCTGCTTTATTCATTTCAAGTACTAAGTTGAACTTAAATGTAGAGAAGAAGAAATGTAGTCAAACTGAGAGTAAGATTCTCCAAGAAACACAGAAGGAAAAGATGAATCTTTATCAAGAAAATTATCCATTCATAAAAGACAAATCTCTAGTTGGGGAAAAATATGCATCATAAATAATTCATTGCTACATAAATTATAATAAACCATAAGAAACAACATACAGATAAAGATGGTATTCCTTACAATTCACAAAAATGTGTGGCTTTTACATTCTTATGTTCAAAATCACTCCAAATTCACTTCGTATTTGAAGCACCATTTTATAGATTTTATTCATGTATCTTTATTTTCCCACAGAATTTGGATGGCATTTCTACTTTCCCTGTTGATAAAAATAATTACCATATAATTAACCACTTTCTAGATGTTAGTCTTATATTATGGATGGTAATATCTATTTTCTTCTGAAAGTAGATGGAACACTCCATTTTCCTTGTGCATAATTTTGATGAATTGTCTAGATGAAACATCATATTTGTGTTTCTATGAAATCTTCCTTGAGCTATGTTTTCTCTTTTCCACGGAATCCTTTTCAAGTTTGAGGGATATGATATCATCTATTTTTTTTAAAGAACGTTCAACAGGAACTTAATTTATAAATAGATCTATAGGGCTTAACAAAAATGATTAAACTAAGCCTGCAATGCTGTGGTCCACATACTGTTTGTTCAAATAAGAAATTTCAACTCTTTCAATGGTTTTTTTGACATTTATTTCTAAATCCCTAAATAATAAGGTTCTACTGTTCTCTCTTGATTTTTAGTTAAAATATAATTTACTGATCCCTTTTTGACCTATACCTCTCCCATGAACAAACACACATTCTCCCACCCACAGACTCAATATTGATTTATCATAGTTGTAATTCTGTATTCTATGTTCATACAGATATGACTATGTCAATGCTGCTCATAGATGTGATGTGGAATAAAACATGTTTTCCAAAACAATTTTATTTTTCTTGGAATTAATAATGGTCATGACTCAATCCATTCAGTCAACTATAATGAAATACACCATTAACAGGAGTTTAGAAGGAACAGAGACTCATTCTTTACAATCTGGAGTTTGGAAAGCCCAAGATCAAGGACTTGGAAGACAGTCTCTCATGCCAGTGTCCCTTTCCTGTCCACAGATAGTGGTTTCATTGCAAACTCACAGGGTGGAAGGGGCTAGGGATCTCTCTGGGGTCTCTTTCATAAGGGTACTAGTCCCAGTCATGATGGCCCCACCCTGATGACCTAGTCACCTCCTAAAATCTCACCTTCAAGCACCATCATATTGGGGCTACATTTCAAAACAAGAGTTTGGTGGGATGCAAGAAACACATATATTCAGTCTACAACGGGTCTCTTGATAGTTTTCGTATGTACTTATTACTAATATGCCCTTCAACACCCAACTCTAAGTCTACATTTTTGACAAACATAATCAAACACCTCAGGGATTCCATCCCTAAAACTGTCATCTATTCTGACCTGCTCCTGAGACCCGAGTACAAGTAATCATAAGTACCTGATGCTGACTGCTTGGCAGCAGAGTGAATATAAATGCTAAGGTCCTTAAGATTCTAATTGTTGACAAGAGAGTAATGCAACATATATTTCAGCATGGAAACAACCGGAGTTAGAGAGCCTGGAGTCCCACTCTATAGAACTACATTAAACTTTCCTGTTTTGGGTTGTTTTTTGTTTCAGATGGGAATTCTCATGCTAGTCTAATGTACCTCCATGTTTTTCATCTTTTAAAATTAATATTCCATCTTTTTTTACTATGACATAAGAGCAGCTGCATTGCAGTAATGCGTGAGGGAGAAGACGTGGGCATCTAAGTGTTTATTCCATTGTCTCGTTTCTGTAGTTTCTCCTAAAAAATCAGCTGTAATTCTTAATTTTACTCCATGGAAGGTGATGTGTCTTCTTTACCCTCTGGTTTATTTTTAAGATATTTCTCTGTCAGTGGTTTCAAGGAGTTTTACTATACTATGTCTAGATGTGATTTTACATTATTTATCATATTTGCTTTACTGAATTTTTACTTTGATGATTGATATCTTTAATCTTTTTTGAAAAGCCTCAGCAATAATTGCTATGAATACAGCTTCTGCTTTCTTCTCTCCTTTTTTTAAACTCAAATTAGATGTGAAATACATTTGAATGGTCAAATATATCTCTTATTTTTAACTTCTTCCCCTAATTCCTCTGATTATCAGTTTAGATCTATTCCACCAATCTAATAGTTCAGTAATCCAATTTTCTGCTTTAATCTGCTCTTGTGATGATTCATTTACTTCCAGAGTTCAGGTATTACTTGCTTTCTAAATTTTTAGAATGTCCATTTGTGACCTTTTTTTAAAAAGAGATTACAAGTTAATGGTGCAATTTTCCATTCCTTAGCCAATTCTATTGACATTTCCCCCTATACTTTTAGATATAGTGACTATAGTTACTTAGCAAGATTTTCTGCTAATTATACTAACTGGTTCATCTGGGAATTTAAACATATTGTTTATTTTATGTAGTATATCTGTCACAGTCTTGCTTTTTCACATATAGAATTTATTGTACTTTATGCTAGAAACTGTGGATAAGAAGAACCACAGACTCTAGTATATGTTACTTCCACCAGTCTTCCTTTAGGGTATAGCTTTGCTCCTCTGTCAGAGATTTAGGGAGTGGGTGGGAAGGATGAAAACAGGGTGTATTAGTTTAATCCATTAAGAGACTGAATTGTCAGGGCTGAAGGACAGTCTCAGGAAATTCAAAATACTTCAGAATTGCTCTTGTTTGTAGGGTGTGGTCATCTTGGTTTTCAGTCAGGGACCTACAGATACGTAGTTCCTCAGTTCTTCTACTCGATTTTAATTTCAAATATCAGCTACAAAATCAATGCATCATCAAATTTTGGTAAAAATCTTCATGGGGAAGGCTGGTCTTACATATGAGGTCCATTAAGTCTTTGTGACAGTCTTTTAGATGCCAAAATATCTCTCTCCTCTCTCTTTCTCCCCCCGCCCCCTTAGAGGCTCAGCCTCCAAGTAAACTCAAAATAGTTTTACCTTTCTCCCATTTATTTTTTTCTTTTATCCAGTAAGGATGATGTTTAAAAATTGTCTTCTCTCCTCACAATGGTAAGTCAGGAAAGACTGGGGTCATCCTGGGTATTCAATGTTCCAGTTTTTTACTGAATATATGCAATGTTTGCTTAAATATCAATGATTAGAATATTGGAATTTTGTCATATCATACTCCTTAGACTTTTACTATTTCACCTAAAGCAATTAGTTTTGGTTGCTATCTGGCTTTAATGCCCTGTTTCAGATTTTAGTTTTCTTTCTTCTTATATCTTCTTATATCTTATCTAAACTTACTAAAAAATCTTTCAAATATGGAATATATATACATGCATAGATATACATATATAGCTCCATTTCAGTATTCAGAGAAATTTTCCTGTTAAATTCATTTATTGCCATTTAAACCCTGTACTTTTGAAAAAGGGGAAATTAATGGATGGGGTCTCCACATGCCACTGAACCAGAAACTTGCAGTTGTACCTGAAGACTAATTTGGATTCCAGCATTCCTTCATTCAAATGATGATGATGAAAAAATTTTGACAAAAAGACTTTATGAGATCTTTAGACTGCTCATACATAGTCATTCCAAATATAGTTATACATAATCAGGTCCATTTTCGTAAAGAGCACTTCTAACAGGGAACTCCTGCGTGTACAACGCTCCTCCTTGCCATCTAGAAACATAATAGAGAACTGAAAACCAGGACAAACATCAAGAATTAAACTGTACAATAGATCCATATGAAATCGCAGCAGAGACCCTGTCCTTTCATCTGAAAGAGGCTGAACAGCCCCCAGGCCAGAAAAACGGATGCAAACTAAACACTGTCACCAAACGAAGAAGCAGTGACTGCACGCTGAGAGATGAGAAACGAGAGAACAGCCAGAGAGCGGTGAGCACACGTTACCCAGGGCAGTGCCCACCAGCACTCGAGAGAACCACAGGGATGTCCATCAGAGTTACTGAAGGATTTAGGTGGAGAAAGGGCTTATGGGTTAAAGTACTACCAAATCACAAGTTTCAGCCCAATGCAGACCAATGTGCATCACAGGCTTTTCATTTATATTTCTCCCCTGCTATTCATTTTCACTTGGCCCCTAAGTCACTGGAAGACTTCAGCTTCCAGGAAATATAATCTCTTAACCAAACAAGAACTCCATTACTTACATTTGAAACAAAGTGTTTTTCTAGTACCTTGGCTTATCTATTTGTGTCCACATTGGAAGAGAGGCACACAAATAAGGAAAATGAAAGCTGGCGAGGATTCTGAGCATGCCTATCACTCAGCAGTCACGTCAATTACTGAGCCCCTTCTGCAACAGAAGTAGCAATGCATTTTCCAGAAATGAAATGAACCCCTCCATTTATCTGGCAGCCTGTGATTGTCAGACGTGTTTGCTATTGGCTTACAGAAATTCCCTGACCCTGCTTCATGAAACTAAATGACACACATGACTGAGAAAAATATTCAGGCATCTTCAATTTAGTTTCTGAGCCTACAACTGAAGCCTAAATTCAGAAGTGGATAGGAAATGTTATTAAAAACCAAGATATGTTCAACATAACAGAATGCATTGAATATTAAAGTATATCACACATTTTTTTCAGAGACATAAAAACACTTCAGTTCTTTGTGGGTTGGAAACAGTGTTGGGCAGTTGGAATCTAGGATATCAGGACAAGCCTAAGTAAGACACCTACAGACACTGAGTGCTACACAGGTGCTGGGCACTCCTGGTGCCCTGCCCAGCTTGCCTCACAGGACAGGTCAACCCTTCCTCTGGCTGCCATCAGTGCTAGCCAGTACAGGTTCATGGCTGCCCCATTCTCTGAGAATTGCTGTCAGCTGACGAGAGCCAGCTCGTGTGATTATGATACCATACACCCAAACCCCCAAAACTGTAGCTAATATCTGGAGGAGAGAGGGAAGCTGGGTATAGATCCTCTTCCTCCTTGTCTCAAGTGGGGCACCTATGGTTCTAGTCATGCTCTGGAACTCTCCTAGATCAGGCTGAAGGCAACCTCCAGCTCAGGATTTCACCCTCGTGCCCCCACTGGTAGGAGATACCCCCATGAGGCAGAGGCACGCAAACCCTTGCCTCCCCCCTCCATGGAACCAGCTTGAAACTTGGGTATAAGCTAACGGAAATCATTATATTCACTGGAAGCCAGTAGTCAACCACAGCTGGTGTGGTCAGTACGCATGAGGACAGGATAGTGTTGTATTGGTTACTGATTAAGAGACTGTCCTCTGGGGCCTGACATTCCTGGTCTAAATCCTCGCTCTACCACATACCCACATGTCAAATAATGTTGGTTAAGTCACATCCATTCTCCAAGATTCAGCTCCTCCTCTAAAAGTGCTGAGCTCAACTCTAGCACCTTAGTGCTGCTGAGAGGACACCACTGAGCTGAGGAGTATGGACCTAGAAAATGTCATCTGCTATCACTATCGTTTCTGTCAACTATATGATGACAAATTAGGTCAACACAGCTATAAAATAAGCATAGGGCAAAGTTTCCAATTTTAGAGAAAGTGGTCCTCAAAGAAGGAGGAATCTGGGAGTTATTTCAGCAACAACAGAAAGAGAATAAGCAGGAGGATGATGCACAGCAAGATTTTAATGCTGCGATGAGTTGCAGGGATGATCCTGACAGCTCTTCTCCCACTGCTCTCCTCTCCAAAATGCACCAAGGAGAAAACTGGGGTCCAGAGAGGTTATGTGGCTTGTTCAAAGTATCCCTGCTTTATTATTTACAGGACTGTTGGAAGCATGAATAAGCCTGTGCATGTGTAGTAGAAAATGGGAATGACTAGGATGGGTGGGGTGGGGGGAGAGAACAGAAAAGAGTTTAGAGCATCCTTGGGGGTAGCCTTAGTTTCCCCCGCACTCTACGGAAGGAAAAGCTAATGCCTGTCAACGTTGGAATGTGAGAGTTTCTGCTTCTTCCCATCACGGAAACAATCTACATTTCCCAGCCCCTCTGTCCCAGGGCAGTTGATCGAGGCCCTCTAACAGTTATGACCACAGAAATCTGGACAGAAGAGAGTGCGCCCGATGTTCTGGTATGGCCCACAGACATCTCATGGATCTGTCACCCTTTCTTCTCTGCTGCCCGTGGAGGTGGAGACTGAAGATGGTGTCACACAAGAAAGTGCCCCCCCCAGGTTCTAAGCTGGACAGTCAGGCCAGTGACAAAGGAGGAGGGTCGTATGTTTAGTCAATGAGAATGCAGAGTAGTTTATTAATAGCAGCTCACTGGCCTTGACTAATGCTCTGAAACCAGCAAAATTGTGGTCTTCATTTATATAAAATTACATCAAGCAGCTAACATTCCTCCAGGAAGTTATGAGAATAGGAAAGGAAATGTATTTGAACACATGAGCAGCTAAAGCACCTCTTAAGAGGGAATTTTATTGCTAGAGTGGATATAAGAGATGAGACTCCGCAACCAACAGTTACTCTATCTCAGGTTTCTGATCCCTGAGTCACAGTCTAAGATGAGCCACGAAACTACTGTACAGGAAGTCAAAATAAACACATCGATCCTGCGATGTTTGAGAAACTTCCATAAAAAATGCCCTGCATCCTTTTGTGTTCATGCATTCAGTAAATACTCAATGAGAACTTGTCAGTACAGGCACCATACCACATGATTGACTTTTTCTTAAAGAGTCAGAAGGCAACTATTTTAGACTTTGGAGTCCCAGCATTCTCTGTGAAAGCTGGTTGACCCTCCTGATGGCACAGACACAGACAGCAGGTCAGGAATGGAGGGGTCTGTGCTCTGGCAAACCTTATTTACTGTGATCATGGGCTGGCCATCCCAATGAATGGGCCTGGCTGCATTCCAATAAGCTAAGCTTATTTTTTTAATGATGCATCAATAGTTTAGAACACTACATGAGCTTCAAGAGAATAGATTTATACTTCTATCAGTGTGTACATCATACTATACCCAAAACCACAGGTCTAGGGCCGTTCACCGCTCTCTCTGTGGCCCCTTCAAGTTCCAGTTCCCTCGGCCTCTCTACCTGCCCCTGCGTCTCAGAGCATCTCTGTGGAGTTTTGTGAGTCTGTCGCTCACCTGGTTTCTTTACATCCCACATAGGAGTGAAATCATCCAGTCTTTTTCTAAAACTTTAGCGACGATCAGCAAGCCTTTGTGTGTGGACCCCTGGAAACGCTTTAGTAAAGATAATCCCCAAGATCCCTTCCATTTCTACAACACGATGAATTTAAGAACATAATTGCTAAAAAAGGCACAAAAGAAAGTTCAGTTTCATGATTTTTAAGAATGACAGGGAGGCCACTTTCTCCATGTCCATTACAAATATAAAACTTGATTTTTAAAATGAATCCATGCGAATATCTCATCTGGATATTCTAAATTATTAATACATCATTCTTTATACAAAAGCATTCATTCCAATAGAGGTTTGCTACAGTGCATTGATACAATCCACTAGTGAGGGCGCTGGTATTATAATTCACTCAATTTATTTTTCCATTAAGTTCATATTAATCGAAGGAAGCAATTCAAACACAGAAAACCCAGCAGCTTCTTTGGAAATGGTCACTGCGGACTCCTACCTGTGTTTCGTTTAAACATATGAAAAAAATCTAAAGAGGAAAATTCCCTGAACACATCAAAGATCAAAGATTTAATCAAGTCGTCCCAACATCATGGAAGAGAAGAATGGTTGCTTCAAAATGGGGACGCGGAGGCAGGATGGCCTGGTACGGGGTTTCCCAGGGCCTGGCCCCATTATCCTGGGGGGACAGGGGAGGGGCGGCCTGTGAGGTACAGGCTGACCTTTAATACCGCACCTGATCTCTGCCCACCGGAGGTTTCTCCCCTGCCACTGTGGACAAGCAGCTGTTTTTAGAATACTAAAAAGCACCCGGTTGAAAAAACACTGATTTAGAAATGGACTCAAATTGAAAATTCTCTGAACCCAAATACACCAGAAACAAAGTTAACATCTACTTTGACATTCAAGAGACTTCTCTACCAACAATGACACAGTAGTCAGAGACTTAACAGTTTTCAATTTAGAAATCAGAGAGACAGCTGGCAAGTGGAACTATAATTTCAATTTTTCTGCATATTCCAGACGTTGTGAGTGAGAAACAGACTGTGAATTCCTATCCCTCAGAAACAAAACAGTGTTCTGTTTTGATTTTGAACTCTGTCCCAGGACACTAGAAAGAAAGCCAGGTTAAATGAGCTCCCGTCCTCATGCGTTCCTAGGGAGCATTCAATGTGTCCACCTCACATCGTCTGCGGAACATCCCAGATGGACAAAAGCTGTCAATTAATCTCGAAGCCAGCTGCATTTTTCTAGTTTTCAAAAAGCTTTGTTCTTATATAATAACCACTGTGATCAAGCCAAGAAGAAAGGTGACGCTGAAGAATAGAATCTGTTATCGTGTCAAGAAGCAGGACAGATGTGCTCGGAACCCCCATGCCATGAAGGGAACTATCTTGACCTGAGGAAGGGGGAAGGGATGCAGTAAGGGGTGTGCACCGTGCTCCTGCTATGGCCAGAAACCAAGCTCTGTTTGACAGAGACACCAACCATGAATTCAGGCATCACTGGGGGGGTGGCCTTAGTGGGTCCCTATTATTCTGCCATGATCACAAAATTAAAGGAAAATGAAAAACAAAAAGAAGAAAAAAAGAAACAGTATTCAACATCGCATGACTGCTATCTCATTACTGACCTAAAGCCATGTCAAGGCAGCAGAGAAGTTTCGGGGGAGGAAAAGCAGAGAAGTGTGCTTTGCACACGTGTGACATGTCAGAAAGAAGAGGCTCAGAGACAGGAATGGCCTTTCTAGTCTGGGACTCGTCCTTGGGGGTGAGCGCAGGCACGTGTGCTTTAGGACCCATCTTTCATTAAACCGTTCTCATTGATTTAGTCTCTGGATTGTGTTACTTTCCTTCACTTGAATTTAGGGCCAAAAGAATGCCATTTAGCCAACCCACTAGTGGTATGTTTAGAAAGATAAAGATTGAACATACTACTAAGATCAAGAGATTAAACCTTTACAAACACGTGTCTTGCGTCTGTCACCCACCTGATAACCTCACCTAAAGATCTTATCATTGGCTATGAAGGCTGCAAAGAGAAACGCAACTGCAGCAGAATCTCACTGTGACTGCATAGGACGTAAAGGTGATGAGGCTCTGAAAGGCGTCAGACGGTCATCAGCCCACACAGATCCAGGTTGGGTAAGGATGGGCAGTCCTTTCCGGAACAAGGAGAGGATGCTGAGTAAGGGTGCTTAAAGAGAGTGGGCACCAAGTGCAAAGGCTGAAAGCTGGGATGGCTCTGGTTTGCGAAGCTATAAGTAACTTGACGTCACAGACAAGGAGACGGGAACATGGTGTCCTAAGCTGATGTGCAGAGACAGGGCTAGCACAGGGTACCAATAAGAGGGGACCTATTGTCATAAGGAATGGGGCAGGAGCAAAGGACTTGATGGTGTTCAAGGAGGCAGGTCTCTGGAGCCTCTCAATTCTCACCCTCTCTACTCGTTTGAAAACCATGTTTCCTTGCTGGCTCAGCTCCTCATTTTCCCAGCTTACACTGTCTTTGAAGAGAGACTGGAGACATTATTAGCCTGAGGTTCCCAAATCCACCCAGATGAGCGTGGAAAGAAGATAACATCTCTCTACCATGGCCGAAGACAGAAGTCATGAATGCTTCTGCTGGTCCTGACCCAGACCTGCCCAGACTCACTAATGATTAGGGACCACCCTGAGCTTTCCAATGGTGACTGTCCAAATCTAAAACACACAGCAGCACTTGAAGACTAATACAAAAAGAAAAACATGAATGTTATTAATTTCTTGTAAAGATGGCACGTGGAAATAATAATATTGTGGATAGAATGGATTGCATCTAATATACTGTGAGAAATAACTTCCTCTATTAGTTCATGCTTGTTTCAATGTGGCCACGTTCATCTTAAATTACCCAGGAGGCGCACACATGCATGGACAGTCTTGTCCTTTCTTTACCTGTATTTAACCCTCTGTGACTCTGGAAGAGTCATTTCAATTAAAACAGAATATGCATAGAAATCAACAAGACAGCTCCACTGGAGACACAAGAGAAAAAACAACTCAATGTGAAGAGATGGCATTTCTTTCTCCAGACTGAACACACAGTAGGATCAGGAGCAACAGACGTAGCCCGTATGTGAGAGAGGAAGGTGGCAGTGCTTCACGCCCACAGCACAGTGCTGTCCCATGACTGTATCAGGCTGTGTTGTCAATGCCACCAGTTAGCAAAGCCAGTCTCCTTGATTGGTCCTGGGACAGTGGGCAAGGCTGTCTCCCACCAGGTGGGGGTGCTGGCAGGGATCCCACACTTGAACAAGGCACATCAGTCCCATGAACCCTAAATCAGATTTCCTTCAACAAGGGGCTCTGGCAAGGGGAAGTCAATGATGGGCTCGTCTCATGTCCCTGTGACGTATCAGACACATTCATGGAAAGTGCATCTCCCAATGTTTTGCATCAAATTATTCTGAAAATTCAGAATTTGTCCGAAAAGTACAATGGACTCTCAGAAACTCTGCATCTAGACTCTTAGATTATCCTGTGTCACACTCCTTATCTCTACGTCCATGTGTGTCTGAGTGCAGGGAGCTTTCCTGAATGTGTGTGAGTGTGTGTGTGTATACATGTACATGCAAACACTAATTTTTTAAGCCACTTCAGAATAAATTGCAGAGGTGATACCCTTTACCCTACTTATCTCTGTGAGTTTGATCTAAGGACATTATCACACAGAACCACATTCACAGTTACAAAATCAGGAAATTACTATTAATATTTGTTACTAGTTTATTGATAGATGTCAACATTTTGCCATCTATCCCAACAGCGTTCTTCCGACCAGGAAGTTTTTCAGCTCCAGGCTATAGCTTCGTTTCATCGCTACCTGTTTTTAATCCTTTACGGTAGAACATGCTTCATACTGTGCATGCCTTTCTGATGTGATGATTTTTGAAAGGATGAGCTCAGTTTTTTTGGTATAAGGTCCCTCTCTTTTGGATGAATCGTTGGCTCCTCATCATGAAACTGGTTATAACTTTTGGCCAGAAAATCATGGAAATCTCATTGTTCCTTCTTCGTGCAGAGAGTAGGGGTGTTTTGATTTCTCTCTGTCCCATCACTGGTGAAGGTGCCTTTCACTGGTATTAGCTAGGTTTGTTCATTATCAAATCACAAGTTTTACTCTTTTTACCATTATTGTGCATGAATCAATTTTTAGTGTGATGGTAAAATCAATAAGTTTACGGGTCCAGTGTGGTTCCCACGCAGCCTGAGGACCTGGGTTCACAACCAGGGTTAAGGCGGGAGCAACAGAAAAGAACAACTAAATAAATGAAAAAGGTTTCTTCCTCCTCTCCCTTCCTGCCTGCTTGCCTGTCTACTTGCCTTCATCTCTAACAATTTCCTTCTTCTAAAAAAGAAAACATACTTTTCTAATAAAACCATTCCTTTAAGATTAATTAATAATTTACAGCAAGGAAGAGCAGACCCTTCTTCTCAGTATTTATGAGTTAATCTACTTTTGTATGTTAGTACAGACTTGTGGATTCTTTGATCAGAACATTAGAATTGGGCACCATCATTAGTTAATGATAGGATTGCCCCAGGGTTCATCAGGAAGCCTACTGCGTGCTGGCTCTGGATCCTTTGGACAAGTCCCCACCATCTTTGAATATTACCTTAATTTCTAAACAACAAGATCTTCTCAGTTTATCCATGACTTGCATTTCCCAGGCCCCAGAATGAGCTGCATTTCCAAAAACCTTGTTTCCTTTCAGTGGAGCACATATTTAGAAACCATTCACTGTGTGTGAAGTGCGCTCACCGGTATTGGGATGACAGGGCTTCTAGACTTCTGGATATTGTAAGGCCCTGATAGATAACAGATCTAACGGTAAATCCTAGCTCTCAAGTTCCCTTGATGTTCACACATAAGCTGACAAAGAGAAGATGATCCACTTCTCTCCAATCACTTCTGAGAATTCTAATACATGAGGATGATACTAAAATTGGTTGAGACGTTTTTCCAAACTACATTCAGCCCAACATGCTCCCAGGGCAGTTACAGAATCTTGGTGAAGTAGATATTCATGTCACAACCCACAACTTCTCTGGGGAGACCCTTGTTACCCAAGTCTTCTGAAAGACAAGGGCTGAGGTGGCCCTTTGTGATTCAGGTCTGAAGCTCAAAGAAACAACTTCATTTAAGCACAAGGACCTCAGGCACCTTCTCCAAAGTACAAGCACAGAAGCAGGTAAATCGCATTTTAATTCACCATCCCTTATTCTTTACATTTGTGCTTCCTAATCCCTATAACCACACTTATTTAATTATAAATGATATAAAGGAAATGAAGCTGTTTTCTAAAGGTGCTGACTTTTTACAAAAATTCAGTGGTTTAATGCCTGAAATGAAATCATCAATGACTGTCTAGCTGGGGGAACACACCCAGAAGCAGAAGAAATGTCCTTTGAATGATCTATCACTGGAGGAAGGTAAATCTGGATGACGCTGTGAGAGGCAGAGGGAGGGCCCAGCAGGAGACAAGGACTCACTGGGATGAGTGCAGGTGATGACTCACATCAAGCCAGCAGCCCAGGGCCCCTGGGCTGGTCCACTGAGGCAGTCTATCCCTTCCCTGCCTGGATTCACACCTCTAGATATCTGTCTTCCCCACACAAGGTGAGCTAATTGGATGGAAAAGAGAAGCTGGAGAAAAATAAATTGCACCTACCTGGATCAGAGACAAATCCTCAAGCTGTAACCTGAAGAGGTAGTTTCTACAAAATACAAAAAGAGAACAGTTTTATTTTTAACAGATCAAAAAAAAAAGAAATTAGTTCACACAAATTAAGAGAACAAGGCAGTGGGGGGTTAGCATTTAGCTTTCACAGCATGGCCTGCTAAGAATGTGTAGAGCACAATTTCCCCGGGGCCTCAGCGTTCAAGAGGCAGTCACTGGAGATTGGCGAGAAAGTTAAGGATGAGGGGTGTGTGTGTGTGTGTGTGTGTGTGTACACACCCATGTACAAGAATAAAGTAAATCCAAATTATTAATCATTGTTAATCGGCTCTCTTCTTCTATATGGGATGAACAAAAGGACACAGGTCTTCAATTCTGAAACTGAGTTGGTATTACCTAAGATGACAGAAAACCATGCTTCATGAGTCTTCCCTCTTAGAGATCACCTACATTCATGATGTGTTTTAATTAAAACACGGTGCTGAGTACTGCAGTGCTCCGTCTTGGATGGAGTCAGTGGACATAAGTAGAAGCCTGGACTGCCATTCCACCATAACAGGCTGGAAGCATCCGCTCTGGCTGCCCACGTGTGAAAGAGGAAATCAGAAAACTATCAATTTCCAACTATGAAGGGGAAGAAGAGAGAAATATGAAACTGAGATCAGCAGAGCACGAAGAAAGACATAATATCAACCACATGGGGCTTTGGACTACAGCGCTGTAGCTTCTGGAAACAACGAATTGTCCTCCCTTGTGTGAGATGCTTTGACCTCCAACTCTAGTCATCAAGGTGCCCTTAATTTCCTGTGGATGAAAAGCTGGAGTGGCAGGGGCAGGGCTCCAGCAATAGATGACGGAGAAGGCCACCAGGTACAAGCAATAATGGAGGAAAGGAACGGGCACAGACCAGAAAGAGGACCCCAAGAACCGGTGAATGTGGGGAGGGCTCTCCAAGAAGCTGAGCCATTGTTATCATGGACTGAGGCAGAGCTATTTCCAGGGCACTAAGTGCAAAACACTTCCCCAATACCAGTAAACAAAAGCAGGTTTTCTTACTATCTGGGGAGATGGGTGGATGTTAGAAGGGGACTCACCCTCTCAATAGAAATGACAGGGGAGAGTCAAGTAAGGCCAAGAGTGGGGTCTTGAGAGGACCATCGCAGAGGGTGGGAAGCACTGGGAAGGGCAAATCCACAGGAACAGCACCTCCAGATCAGCTGAGACCCATGCCTGTGTGCACTGTGGGGGACAAAGGGGACTAAGTTCCCACTGCGGGGCTTTCAGGTGACCCAGCCATCTCACCCCATCACGCAAGTTTCTCACGACTTGCCCCCACCACAGGGTGCTCCCATCCTGCCTCCTCCAGTCCCTCCAGGCCTCTTTGTCACACTCTTTCTGCCCCTGATGGGACCTCTGACATCACAGCAGAGAAGCTCCCAGAAGCAGACAGTGGCCAAGCCACAAAGCCTGGGGGGGTTTGGGGGGGTAGACATGGCCTCTCTTTAGGTCCATAGTCCCAGTTTCTCAGCAGAAAAGATGCCCTTTGACATGCAAATGTGGCACCTGGGGCTGTGGTTTTACATAGGACACCTACAGTGGGCAAGGTTTCCAGCGGGAATCCCAGCAGGGACAGAGAGTGAACCAGGTGCCAGAAGGTAGAGGGTCATCAAGTGGCCAGTATGCGTGGCTGAGGCCAGCCCACTTGCAAAGATTCGCCATTACCACGTCTTCCTATAGAAACCCTGCTAAATTAAGTCAGGAAGACTCGTGCCTTGTGACGACAAACACGCCACACTGTGAGTTCATATCTCCCCACGCAAGTGAACTCTGCTAGCTCTCCTGCCCCCCAGGTCCCACATCTGCAAGGTACCCTTCCCCGCCCCACCATCACCAGTGGATTCAACCAACTCCTCCTCTTGCTCCAAACACCCGACTGCCCTCCTGCCTTCTGATCAGGGCGAATCCCGTGTGGCAGAGAGGAGTGCAAGGCACAGGGAGGAGGGGCGTCTTACCAGGAACAATTACGAGAGGCAGCAAATACGAGATGTCGCCAACATGGTCACCAGGACCACGGCCATCACCCCCACACTGTGCTCGCCCCTAAAGCACTACAGAGGATTTCAACTCTCCACTGGTTTACAAGATAAAAGACGGTGGTTTCTTTTTAACCATCCCTCATTTTTTAATCTAAAAAAATAAGGGAATCCAAGAATGCCAGGCTAATTAGCCCTCAAGGAGCAAGTACCCCTCAATTTGTAGATGAAGGATCTTGACAAATTAATAGGTGCAGCGCAATTTATCCAAGACTATTAGGATTTAGAACAAAGGACTAGAAACATGACCTCCCACCTTGTGTCCCTTGTCACATTATGCAGCAGCCATCCCCCTAGCAGCACTGCAAAGTCCCCTTTCTGATTTCACCAAACACAGATGCACACAAACACACACACAGACACACACAATAGTTTTTACAACACAACTATTTCAAGTCTTCATTGTTCATTCACAGGCATACTCACAAATCATTTTGAGACAATCCAAGTCTTCAAGCTACTAATGACAAGTTTTTGAATCTAGATAATTGTCACCTCTAGGACTATGATCTAGTTGTGACATATGTCTCTTCATTAAGAAAATATGATAATCCTACTGATCTGGCTGATGAAACAGTACCTCTGTGCTTCCTCCTTTTTCCCCATGAATTCTTCTTGAAATTACCTGCCCATACTTATTTTAAGAATGCTCAGGTTTCACCATTTATGAAATGACAGAGGTAAGCCTGACAATTTGTCACTGCCTTTAAGTAGCATAAATTCCTAAAAGACTGACACTTCTGTAGATATTGTCACATGACCGATAGAGTTGAATAAGCATGTGATCATCTAAAGACTTGTTACCACGACTTATTTCAATAAATTACCAACAGCTACACTTTAATGGTTTTTACTTTTTGCAACAGAATACCGCTTTTCAAAATAATTTTAAATAAAACTCAAAATAGTTAATAAAGTAATTCAGCCTTAATAGAAAAATGTGTTCACTAAGCATTTGTGTATGGTATTTTATGTTAATCATAAAATATCAGAAATAACTATACACTTGTATAACCTCAGCATCAATTTAAGGTTCATTTATGTGTTTGTTGGCTGCTTAAGCTTTAATGTTTTTTTTTAACTTGTTTGATTTGAGAGATAGAATTGGTATTTTCAGATATGTGTATAATAAAACACTATGGTCTACTCAAAATCCATAAAGACAATTTAAAGCTTAGACACCTTTCCATATTAGAAATATGTAGTATTACACACTTCACTACTCACTTTATCATTACTTTCAGTGATTTAAAAAATAATTCAAAAGATGAATTATAAATGGAAACATTTATGAAATCTCCTACTTACCTCTGCAGAACCCAAGAATCTGACAAAACACAATTTGGATTCTACTCTTCTTAAACCCCTTTCCTCAAACTGTTTGGTTCCAAGTAAAACTAAGCATATTTTTGCTGTTGGAAACATTCCAATCCAGCTGGCAACATGAGGGACCTAAAATCTCTCAAGACAGCTTGATCCATCACAGTTTAGGTCAATGACCTATGCAGCTAAAGGTTATAAAAAGAAAGAAAATCTTCTAAAGGGAATAAAAAATTGATATTCCCAGATGTTGGGCTACTCACACACTAAAGTAAGATCGATGGTCCCCAGCAAGAGGCTGCTCCTCAGGGCATCGAAGAGGCCACCACTTCATCTTAAATTGAGAGAGGAGAGGAGCGAAGGCAGTATATTGAGGCTCATGAGAAAAGCTACCCAGCTCTCCACCATGAAGGAGTAATGCCCTGGCTCCCAGCCAACAGGGGAGCTAACCAAATGCTTCATATAGGGCCGGTTTCTCTAAAAGGCCAATGCTTCGAGCAGCCCAAAGCCTTTAAGTGATCTCGTTAATCTTCATAACACCCCAGATGTAAATCGGTAGCAATAAGGAATATGGCCTTCTTCAGGGGGAAAGGCACTGGTGCTCGAGGTTCAGAGATTGCATTCTTAGAGCGTATTCCTGCATAGCTCGGGGAGCTAGTCCACACATCCATCTCTCCTCTCATTACAGAGGAGCACACAGAGAGGTGACTCTGCTCTATGCGTTTACCTCCATGGCCACAGTAAATAACTCTGAGTTTTCCTTCCCTGGGTGTGCTCTCTACTTTTCTTTTCAAATGTCTTGGCATAAAATCTGACTTTGCACATCCAAATGCAAGAACCACATTACTTTTAGGAGTAATGATATATTAGGGATACACAGATTCAATAGACTGAATAATTCATATCATAAGACCATTAAATTTGGCAGGGGCAGACTGGCAGCTCTGACGCTCATTCATTCTCTCCCACTAGACACCTGAGCAAGCTCTTCCCCTCTACACGGGAGTTGATTTCTTACTGATGCTGGGATTGAATAACATTCCCAGTTCCCTCATGTCCCCGAGGCCAACGGCAACAAACCACTAAGCACGACAACATCTTCTTGGAAGGAGCAGTGTGGGTCTTAAGAGACAAAGTTCATTTGTATCTTCGTGTAAAGTGATAAAATTCAGCCGGCATTAAAGAAAACGTCACTCCATCATGAGCATATCAACTAAATGACTCATTTTATCTAGAGACACCATAAAATTTAACTCTGACCTCCATTAATTATGAAAGACACAGGTGTTTGAAAATGACATTCTCTTAGAAGAACTCAATTGGTCTCTGATGAATACAGCTACAAAATCAAAGCAAAAAAGTGCAAGTTCTTCATGAACATGGAAGTGGAAGTGTGCTTATAACTGAGGAGCAGACACCGGAATTGGGGAAGAGACAGGAAGGCCAGCAAAGTTCTTAAAAAACATTTCAAGCAACAGCGACAGAAACATCTCTTTGTTGTCTGATAAAAGTGTAGATCACAGGTGGATTATACAACAATTTAAGAAGAAACATAAATTACAAATAAACTTTCACCACTTGGGTAAATCTGAAGGTAACATTTCACCTGTACCTGCATCTCCAAGTCCAGCTGGAATGGCACCGTCTCAACACCTCTCCCTTAAGGAACATCCCTTTCTTTTTACTCAGGTTCCCAGAAAAAATAAGTGTTACACTCCCTGTCATCCCCAATGCACCAGGGAGTAGGCAAATGGTTCTTTGAGGTCAGATGGAAAATCTTTTAGCCTCTGTGGAATCTACTGCAACTGCTAACTCTGCAGCAAAAAGTAGAAAGCAGCCTTGGGTGATAAGCCATGTTCCAATAAAACTTTATTTACAAAAACAGGAAGCCAACTCAGGGGCCTTAGCTTGCCAGTCATAGCTCTGGGCTATAAAATGTTCGATGGGTAGAAATGAGGCTTACTCTTTGTTTTTCCAATGTCTAAGTCACTTCCTGGCATTAAGTGGGCTCAATAAATACTTGATGAAAGATGAGTCATGAAAGAGTCACTGCAGAACTGATCATTCAGATGACCCCATGTGGGCCTGGCCCGAAGGCAGCTCAAAGCTTACACACTCAAAGTACACATGCACACTCAAGGTAAAGAGGCTGACTGAGGTTTATCACACCCCTTTGTTGAGTCATTCATGAAACTTGGAAAGTGGGAGGACTAAATGCATTTATCATTAAATATCTATGCTGTGCCCCAGCTCGAGCAGGGAAGAGAGTACAGAGAGACTTACTTATTTTACAGGAAAGAGCACAGTAGTTAGAAGTCTTTGCCACAGAGCATCAGGACCACCCGCGTGTTAAAGGCTCACTCCTGGAGTACAGCTCACTGGGAGCAGATCTGGGAGTGGAGGGCAGAGGAAGCTTCATTTTGAATGACTGCCCCATAATTTAGTATGCTACTATTTGGTAAATATTGGGCAAAAGGGAAGAAAGCCAGCAGACAAAGAGTGGACTCTGTATTAACACAGATTAGGCTAATTAATCAACTGGGTCTATTGGAAGAAAGGAGAGAATACATAGATGGAAGAGAAGCCAAGAGAATCTTTAAAAAAAGAACATCTATGAATCAAGTGCCAAGAGCAAGAAGGAAAGGGATAGAGGAGAGAAAGTAACTAAACCATAAAGTACAGGTTTACCAAAACTCCAGGTGGGACAGGGATGAAAAGGAGTGTGAGCAGCAATGAAAGGTGTGACCATTCTTCTCGCCAGCAGCTGTTCTCTCGAAGTCATAATTAACCTAATGCAGCATAAACATGGTCCACACCCGGTCTCTGAACACTGGGGTTGGCTAGTTTTGGATTCACTCTTAACTTCATTCCACTCAGCATGGGTTATCGTGCATTGTGTACATTGGCCTAAGTTATATTTTTTTTTTTGGAAAACAGAAAGAAGTTGTGGCTACTGGAAAAAGAATAGTTGATCTCAAAAAATCCTCCTCTTTTAGGTATAATTACATATTGCTTCCAAAGAAATAATTCTACGGTAAAACTTCAAAATAAAATGGGAATTATATCCACCTCCCCCCAAAGGGTGAATTATCTTGGTCAACTGTTAAAAAATGATGTTTATATGAAACTAAATTTTAGTTCCTTTTGTTTAGAACTGAAAAATAAAGATTGAATGATTTTGGTCAATTAAAAAAAGTCTTTTCTGTGAATCTAAAATGTAGCTCCTTTTGTTTAGAACCAGCGGCAAGATCACTCTGAAAAGAGGAATTCATTCTAATTACATAGAAGCCACCTATTCATTCAATGTGATCTTATGGGAATATAGGCTTTGAATACTTAAGGCAAATCATCCTCTGCATAACAAATGGAGTTAATCTTTCCTTTTGATTTTCAGCTTTGTAGATTCAAACCACGAACAAAATAACTATATACAAGAGTACGCTCACATTTTTCAAGACCAGTGTGTGGTGACTGGAAACATTCACATTCTCGTTTTCACTTTTAGTAACCAACGTGCTGATCAAAAATCCATGCTACTTGTTCTCCAGACAAATATCCGGAACCATCTTCCAAGATGCAGGAACAATCCACTGACATAATGGAAGGACAGGCAGCTCTGTGCAAGACACACAGCGCTGCCTCCTGACACCATAATGCTCCCATTTTACTGCTGTAGTTTCGATGGAATTCAAATCAAACATGTCCACAGACACCAGTAGGTATATTTGTCTTCCACTATCACCATGAATGGACCCAAACATTGGGTTTGTGGGCTTCACTCTCAGTACCTTAGTGATGGGCAGATGGCTGGGCCTCCTGAATGCAAAGGTGCTTGTGTGAATGTTTATAGGTAATCATTCTTACTAAAACACCATAGGTTGAACACTACTGGCATGCCCTGGAGGAGTAATGGTTTGGTCAACTGCCTCCTGCCAAAGTTCAGTCCACAAACCTCCCAAGGACCCACGTTCAAGTCCCAGGCCAAGGAGGACAATTGAAATGAATAAGTAAATCAAAATAAAATACTTCTTCCTCCCCTCTCTTCCTGCCTGCCTCCATCTTTCCTTAAAAAAGAAGGAAAGAAAGCAAGCTACGCTCTTGAAGTATATGTTTATATTATACTGGAGCTCGTTAGAGAGAGTAAGATAAATCAACATATAGGAAGAATATAAATGGAAATCCAAAAAAAAACAGACAAAAAAGTTGATGGAAACACATTTTCTTTGATGAGCTCTTTTTTTTTATTACTTTATTATGCCTTTAGCTTTTTAAAAATGAGGCTAATTTGTAAATGGCCTGATTCTCAACACTGTGCTGTATGCAGACCAAGTTCCCAGCCATTTACAAAAGCATTTTAATTCAGCACAAATACCTTTAAGAGTAATTCAGACAGATTTGTTACAATGAACCTGAAACACTAAAGCCTACGGAATCGTGTGGCGAATAAAATGCGATCGCCCTCTCTCGATCATTGCTATAATTCTGTCTGTTGTGAAACATGTTTGCACCAACTCTGTGAACTAGTACTGCCATCATTACTTGTATTATCTGTTTGAAAAGCTCTAGGTCATAACATAATCTTTCATTTTAGAATTTTCTCCATTTTTATCTATATCACAAAAACTGAAGTTAGTAGTAGGTTTTGTATACAAATAAGTAAAACGAAAATCGTTAAATGTTATACCAAAAATGTAAACAAACAGAAATCAAATAATGCAGGCAAATAACTAAAATGGTTAACTGCCATGCATTTCTGAAAGTGAGTTTACTTTTATTTGCTTTCCTGTATTTCCAACATGTTCTAAAATGAAAATGCATGAGTCTCATCATTGAAAACAAAACCACTATTAATTTTTAAAGAGGCTTGGGCAAACAGGGCATAAAATTCCAGTGCATTTAAAATAATACAACATACAATGTACCCCTTGGAAATGGTCAATTTAAGGATTCCTGCAAAAACTGCACAGATTTGGATGCAAGGACCACTGGTCCTACCAAACGCAAAAGTGCTAATAGAGAGGTTTCCCTTAGGCAGCAAATGAACTTCTTTTTGTGAAGAATGTAAAGAGTCTTCTGCTGAGTTCAGTCTTGGAAACTGGTATAAGGGGAAGCTCTCCATTAAAAGGCTTTTCAATGCCTTCTGCTAACTATGCAGAAACCAAACCAAACCAAAAAGACCACCATATAATTGCACCACTGCCGATTTCTGAAGGCGACATCTGTATCTAAATGTCTTCAGACAGGTCACATCCTCCCAACAGGGATCTGAGGGCTGGATTATTGATAAAGCTTTATAATTGGTTTACACTCCCTCTCAAACCTTCTGGGTCCAGTCTCTCCACGCTGCCTAGGTGAAATTCCAGTTCTCTTCGCTCTGTGATATTCGCCAAAAATGCACATACATGCATGTGCTGAACCAGGAGCTACCCACCAGCTCCCTGCCACTGTGTGCCACTGGGCGCCGGCTCCTGGGACAATCTCTTTTTAAGAATTATTTCACTTAATCCTCAAAACAGCCGAAAGGGGCAGAATTATTCTACAACTTGCAAAAATGAAAAAATTAGACAGGGCAATGGGCTCAAGACCACTCAATGAAGGAAGTACAGCTCACTGCAGATTTTCATTCATTCATTATCCAGTGTCTACCATACACCAAGTACTTATTCTTAGGACAGAAAACACAGCCTTTGCTCCTAGGGTCGCATGTCAGAAATTCTAATGAACTGGGCATCCCAGGCTTTCGTTGGCTGACCTGGCAATCCCACCTGCTCCTGGTCACCATGCCATGATGTTTGCTAGGTGGACTGAGTCGCTGATCAAATGCCATCTGACTGGGCTGGGATGGGACACGGGGATGGGGTCCTGCAGGGACCCCGGGATGGAGGCCTCAGAAACACTAAACTGGAGACATTCATGTACTGTGTTCTTTGGGACAATTCACAGGTCCTGTGTCCAGCCAACACAAGATTATGGAAGTTCTCTTCCAAGTCCCAATTTACTCTGCGATTTCTCAAATCCCTCAGAGAATCTATGTCACTTTCCAAAGCCAGCCCCCTGCAGGTCCTGTAAGCATGTGGGGCTTTGCCAAATGCAGGCGTCTGGAATAAGTCTGCCATAATCCTCACCCTTTCTTCAACTGTCACCCAGATGTAGAGGCACTTACTGAAATCAAATCTGGACATACATGCTGGATTAACTGACACCTGTGAGCTTCTACTATGAGAAACTCAGCTACACTGAGAGACAAAAGACAAAGACAAATATCCTCTACCATCTGCAGGTCACTGCTGCCATGGGCTGTGACGCCTTCCAGAGCAGAACAACAGTGCATCGGTTAGGGAAGAGGCTGGGCTGCTAACAGTCACACACAGCACAGGGCACAGAGGAGCACGAGGGTACGTGGCAGCCAGCGGGAGCTCACCCAGGAGAGAGCCTGGGATCCGGGCCTGGGTAGCTTATATTCCAGGGAAGTAAGAGGCTAGCAAATCCCAGGACAGAAAGCACCTTGCTGAGTTGTAAGAAACATTAAGCAATTCCACATGCTTGGAGCATGTGAGAATGATGAAAGAAGCTGATGAGACTGTAAGGGAGAAGGGACCACCCAAAGGCCTGCACTGATCCAACGGGAGCTGCAGAAGGGGGTCTTTACAAACTCTGATGCTGTTCCTGCCTTGCAAGAGGAGAAAATTTAGGGCCAGCGGAGCAGCGACCAAATCGAGTCAATAGCCTCGCCTCCTCACTGGCACCCCAGCGCCTCACCTCCCCAGTGGTCTGGAGCAAGCACAGCAGAGTGAGTGCATCCAATCCACACTCAGTGTCCCGGCAAAACAGCAGAAGGGAAACCCGCGACATGTTCCATGTCAGGAACTAAGCCACTTTCAGCCATTCGCATAGAGAGTATATTGAGTGGACGCACGGGACTCCTTAGGGTCTGAGCAATGATTCTAGAAGCTGTTCAATGCCTGTCTGGATGCCGGCGCCTAGGCCAGTGCCGGCTGGCCTCTCTGAAGGAGGTCTCTGTGGAAACCGCTCAGGGCCCCTGCTGGGAAAGCTGTTCCGCGCCCAGCTCATGGGGCCCACACGGGTGTCTGCACTCCACGGCGGAAGTGTAAGCGTGATCCATGGATGCTGGAAGAGCCAGTCCACACGCCATCTCTTCAGGGTCACTGTCATTTCTCTCCGAGGCTCCCCGAGCCTCGTCTCAAACTGGAATGTCAGTGTTGAGCTGGATACAGAAACACGTACACCTTGGAAGACAAACTCAACAGTAACAACCTCTTGGGATTTTTAATTGACTGGAAAATGACCTCATGCCAGTGAAAGGACAGGCAACCACGGGCCATGGAACGCACATCCCAGTCTCCACCGTCTTTAGAATCACCCTGAAGGATGTCGTGAGACGCTAAGAACATGGGCCTGGGGTCAAAGGCCTCTCTCGGAAACCTGTGCCCAACACTAATTAGTCAGATGCCCTGGGGCAACGTATTTATTCATTTTCTGCCCCAGTTTCGTCATCTCCAAAGTAGAGATGCACTAAAACCTACCTCTCAGGTTTCATGGGAGGAAACCATGAGTGAATTCGTGCTAGAACAGTTCCTGGCACATGTGAACGGCCCACTAACTGCTTGTCATACAGAGGCGTTGTCACCCTCGGCTCCACCATGCATTTTCTGACTCTCGTGCTGTAGCTCATCCTGGGAATACTGCTTAGCGTGTGTCCAGTATGGCAGAGAGGCTGGCGCGAGAGGCACACCTGTAAAGAGAAGTCTGAGAGCATCGCAGCGGCAAAACAAAGGCAGGCTCACCTGGCTCCCACGACCAGCTCCTTCTGTCCTGGGTCGAAGGTTAACTGCGAGAAATCCACAGCGCCTTTCGCTCTGAACTCCCGTAACCAGGGGCCAATCTCTAAAGAGGAGAGACAATTAAATAAGAAGATGACAATCAGTGCTTTTGTAATGTGGGGACCACAGAGTGCAGAACAGGTACAAACATGACAAGTCAGAGGTTTGAAGGTCCCCCGGGGGATTCCTCAGGCACCTGGGGGCTTTCCTCAGGGCTCCACATAATCCCCACTGGAATGAGTGAGACGGCAGGGCTGCCCCGCTTGAGCCCTCCTAGGGGAGCAAGCTGTCAAGGCCTGACTGTGATTTACGAGCCAGGCGAGCATTTCCTTGAGCGTGGATAGGCAGAAAGCAGGCCAACATGCAGGTGAGTCACGGGGGTCATTCCGCGAGCAGACAAGGCCATTTCTGGGGCAAACTGACTGGAAAGCATGAAGACTTCATTGAATGGGGAAAGCCCTCCTCAGGAACCAGGACACACAGGGTGGCCCCACTGGGCTTATTTCAAAGTAGACCTTCCCTTTCCCTGTCCTTTGGATTTCAACATGGCCCATGGTTAGACATGGTAACCACTCCCACTGCTACCCAGAGGAGAAGCAGAGTTACTACTGGAACTCCTTTAAATTTTTTCTAATCAGAAAGAGCCCCACTTGAATAATGAGCATGGAAAGCTCCCATGTCATGAGCTCCAGCAAAGAGACCCATTATTATACAACGACATTATGTGAAGAGGGATAGGATGCTGTCGGGAGCCATTTTTGCAACTTTCTAGGGATCATTTCTTTTTTGTTAACAATTTGACTTCTCCCTTTGTTCAAAAACAATAATTACATTATTTCTTTTGTTTACAATGCTGTAAGTATTCATTGCAGGATTACTGAAATTGCATTTTGGTCCGTGCCTTTCACACCATGCCCACCATCAGAGACCAGGGCCTTCACACACCACCTGTCCCTCCTTCCTTCCCTGCTCTCCCACCCTCCCGGGAGCCACAGTCTTGTGTTCTGCGAATTTCGTTGGGGTTTGTCTGTTCATTTGCTTCATTTCATTATATTCCACATAGGAGTGAATTTATCCTGCACTTCTCTTTCTTTCTGGCTTATTTTGTTTACATGATCCCTCCAGGTCCATCCAGGTTGTTGCAAAGGGCATACTTTCATCTTTGTTTAACAGTTCAAAGAATTCCATTGAGTATTTAGATCACAGCTTCTTCATCCAGTTATCTGGATGAAGGTCGTTTCCATGTCTTGGCTAATGTAGATTGTGTTGCTATGAACATAGGGGTGTAAATTATTTTTTCAGGTTAGAGATTTTGTATTTTCTGGGAATGTGCCTTGGAGAAGGATTGCTAGAAACTAAATAATTGGGACTACATCAACTAAATGTTTCTATGCGTGAAAGACGCCATCACTAAAACAAGAAGGCAAGCTACCAAATTAGAGAAGAAATTCACACGAAATACATCAGATAAGAGCTTAATCTCCAAAACATGTAAAGGACTAATAAACCTCAATAACACAAAAGCCAATGCTCTACATCACTGATCAGAGAAATGCAAATAAAAACCAGAATGAGACACCAGTGAGAATGACCTATATCAAGAAGACTAGAAGCAAGTGTTGGAGAGGGTGTGGAGAAAAAGGAACTCATCTACACTGCTGGTGGGAATGCAAATTAGTGCAGCATCTCTAGAAAACAGTGTGGAGATTCTGAGCTCATTTCGAACACCGAAATTTATTCAGAGTTGTCTGGCAGTTGGGTTGTCCTTTCCGGTTATCTTTGAAAATTAATCGTGTTATGAAATTTATTTTTTCTCATGGATTTAACATTTTGAGTGAAATTGCACTGATTGAACAGGCACATGACAACTGTCAAATCAACCTGATTATTGACTCAAATGAAAAATATGTAGAACAGGGATCATCTCGATAAACACAGATGCTAGAAATATACCTACAATGGGAATAGCCCCATGTCCCCTAGTATGTCCTTAGGAAATGTCTTCTTGATGTGGATGAGAGGGATGATCTTTAAGGAATAGCTGCTACAGTAATATGGCACTTCTCAACTCTCAGCGACTGGGAAGCCGGGATGAAGTTTCTACTCCGTCTGAAGGAAATGAGGGTTGAGTTGTATCAAGGTATTTGTTTGGTTTTTGACATTTTAATGTGTCTAATAGCTTGATTATTTTTACTGTCTTTAGACAAGTCAATTAAAACTAAATATTTATAGCAAAGTGTGTACAAGGCACTGTAAGTATAAAAATTAGTATAAATTATTAAGAAATAAAGAAATAATCCTACCAGGGGCTTATAATTCAGGTAGGGGGCTCGCATTAATAGCTCTAGCACTGTATCTAGAAATACAAACTGTTTGCTGGTGTGTGTAGGGTTACAGGAACTATTCACACAAAAGGGATATGTTCGCGGTGACAGGTAAAACAGAAAGAAAGACTTGAGCAGCGATTCCAGCACAATGTTTCTAGAGGGAAAGGCGCCCCCTCTGGCTTTACTTGGTATTGCACATCTTCGCTCCCTTGATTAGTTTCTGGGTTCTCAGCAGACAGAATCCCAAAGCTCTTACGTTTGTGGTACTCACTGCGGTGCCTGTAACTCCTGACACGGTACCTTGAAGAGGATAATAAAAAACACATGCAATGAAGAAGTAGGAATGAACGAGTGAATTCAAGAGAAGAAGAACTGAAAAGGAAAGAGGCAAAAAAAAAAAGGGAGAGAAAGGGAAAAAGTAAAAGCAAGGATCTCAAGAAACCACTGGGAAAAGAGAGTGAAAGGTATTCTGAAATATAAAACTGTAAAAAACAAAATCACTTACATGTTGAAAAAAGATTGAACTTGCGCATCTATGATTGAATGGCTTTCAAGGTTTTCAAGCAAACACTTGACACATTAGAGCAAATATCTCAGAAATATGAATGGGCCCTTGATAGGCAGAAAAGAATAGAAAATGGAAGCATGGATATTTAATTTTGGAAAACTTAAAACCTAGATTTAGGTAATGGCTATGAAAATGGAACAGAAAGATGTGACTGGAGAATTGGATTGCCCATATAACGAATTGGAGATGAGGTCAAAGGGAAGAAGTTAAAGAAAAAAAAGTAGTTGCCAGATTAAATCTGAAGAACATGGTGACGGAGACATACAGGCTGGTTTTAGAGATAGAAATTGCTTTCTGTTGCAACTACTAAGAACATTCCCTAAGAACAATTTCCAATGGCTTGTTGGTCCCAGAATCATTGCTAAGTATCAAGGAATACTACTTAGCTATTAAAAAGGTGAGATGTGGACATTTCCAATGACAAGGCTAATGGATTTATATTTAATGAGATGAATCAGAAGGAGAAAGACAGACATCATGTGATTTCATAGTTATTATATATAGATAAACCAAATAAGCAAATGAATGAAACAGCACAAAAACAGACTTCCGATCTACAGAATCAAACTGTGACTACCTGAAGGTAAGGGGGACCAGGGGAATCAGGGTGGGCAAACTGGATAAAAGGGTCAATTATCAGGTGAAGGATAGAATTGGACTGTTGGTGGTTGTCGATTTACACTGATGCATACCTCAGAGCCAGATAATGCTTGGATGTAATGCAGCATCGATAAAATTAAAAATAAATAATTACGAAGAATTTCCTCACACAGACAGGAGACCCCTGACCAGGAACCTGGTCAGGTCTGTAGTCCAATGCTCCTGAGGGCAGGTCTGGGCTCTCTTCACCCAAACTCACAGCACTCAGAGCTGGGCACGTAACTCAGGAAACTACGGCGAGCAGGCAGTTTGGGGGAAGAGCAGAGGACCGAGGCTGGCCTCTCTCCTGAGAAGGTAAACGCAGTCATGTAAGGGGACAGAAGAGACGACACCCGAACACAATCAGTTAACTGGTTTCCCACGTACTTTCCTTTAAGTTAGAAGAATCAGAAGCACACGTCCAATAAGAACGAGGAAGAGGAGACACATGTCAGGTATGGACCTGCACTGTGCAACACGGAGGGATTTCAACTTCCTAAAATACTCTCGCAAAGTACAAAGAGCCATATACAGAAGGAAAAATGAGCGCACTACACATAATTCTGTCAATCTTGTTCATTTTTTCTCTTATTTAGTTTCAAATGAGATTCACCAGTAACTATAGTTTATTAGGGAATCAAACTTAGAAAATATGCATTTAAAAATTTTTTTCCTGTGGATTTCTCCAGAAGGTCAGCTTGCTTCAGCTTTGCATATTACAAGACATTCTGCCTCACCGAATATCATGACGGCCTTGGGAGAAAGATTGTACTGACTCATCTCTCTAACAGAAAAGACCTTCGTCCATGTCCACCTGCTCATCTTTCCCTAGAAGATCAGACTTATGGTACCCTACCCTCTTAAAAGAAATGGCCCTCCAACTTTCATTTAACTCCGTCTTTACCTTCCTCCTTAACCCCACTCCTAAATTACCTTCTTTTTCCTCTAATACCGGTAATGTCACCAAGGCTGCTCCCTCTGCCTGTTATGTATGTGTATATCCACTCATTAAATAACAATCCTTAAGAATACATTTCACTACTCTTGTTAAATTTTCAAACACCCCCCCACAAAATTCAGTGTGAACTCCCAAGCATGGTGTGTCATGAAAGGTTAAAGGCTTAATTTTAAATGTCTTACCAACTCCTTAAAGAATACATATAACTGTATACAAGTTGTCTCAAAAATAGACAAAAAGGTAACATTTCCTCATGCAATGCCGGGCTGTCATCATGTGGATAATCTGAACATGAGACTGACCGAACACTCTGAGAAAGAACAGCCGTGGACCAACCACCGGGATGACAGCCGGAAGCATCCCTAAGGAAATGCAGGGATATGCAAAGCGCATCCACGCATGCACACCCTCCACTTCATGTGAAGCAAGATTTATCCCAGAAATGCAAGGATGGCTCAATAAGCTGAGCATCATACCTTCTACCCGCACAATCTGGCACCATGATACAGATTTCAATAGTAGAATGAATAAATTATGGATGTTGATTCCAGGGAATCCAAAAATGAATAATCATGGGTTCAGAAGGACTAGGAAAGTACAGGAAAGGCAGACTATGAGAGGGTCTTAACACCAGGCAGGAGGCTCCAAGATGGCAAAGAATGATGATGAGAGTGAGAGGAGACAGAGAGATATCCAGCACATGGGGAGTGGGGGGCCCAGGCCCAGTCACGTCAGCCCTGTTAAAGCAGGCTCACGTCCCCAAAAGAAGAGAGACCGCTTCCTCCTGCCCTTCTCTTCTAATCTCACTGAAAGTACCTTATGATGAAGTGAAACTTAAATATGCTGATATGACCTAACTGAATACCCCATAGATTTTTTTTAATATTTGATGTTAATCCTTTTAGCTAATCCATCGTTACACAAGCCTAATGTTGAAATATGGTCCCTGGCAATGATTTTCTATTGCAAAATTAGTTGCAATGATTTGTTTTGGCCTTCTCTTACTTCTCTTACTCCTACCTAAACACCCACCCGATTATTCTGTAAAAAGTCTAACAAAGCTTACTAATTTCATTTTCAGAAGAACCTAACTTCAAGAAGTCACTCGTTCTGTGTGAGTTAATGAATTTTGTATGACTCACTAGTACATATAAATTAGAAACTAGCTCAAAAGATTCAGCTTAGTCACCACCGCCCTGAAAGAAAGTTACTATTTTTTAATATTTATTGAGACAGCTTTGATTTACAAAATAATATAAGCCCACGCATGTACCTTCCCCATTCCTCAAATACATCCCGCACACCACACCCAGCACCAAATCACCAAAAGTTCTTCACCAGATCATATTTTTAATAAACACAAACACTTTAAAGATATTCAAATTAATGATGGTTGTAACTGAAGAAAAGCATTTCAGGCCTGATAAGCGTAAGAACCCCAGGAGATTCTACCGTTGACGACAGTCATTGCAAACCGCAGGCCCACAGGCCCTCACGGACTCAAGCCCAGAGCACGGAGTGTCTGCAGATGGGGCCTGTGAGAGAATGAGGGTGGCCGGGGCAGCCTGACTTTCAGCCTTCATTCCTTCTAGCTTCCATCATTTAGGAATGAAAGAGGACTGTTAAATTTCTTTGGGGAACATTAAACCCATTTTGGAAATGGAGTCACAAGACACCCTGGGTGAAGCCTGGGGCTGGTGGGTGGTTTATTAAAAAGACAAGGCACCCACATATCCATAAATAAAATGGTCAGTCAAGGCCTACTCTTTCTAATTCTCATTAAATTATAATGTAGCATACTTTAGTATAATTGAATCTGGATCTAATGCTGCACATGGAAATAATAGCAATGCGAACAGCACAATTATTAGTAAAGGGTCTAAGATAAATAGCAAACATTTAACTAGTATGTGCCCTATGTTAGTTGAGGCCCCATGTACTTGAAACATATTAATTCCAGTATTTCTCACACCCATCCCATTACAAGAGAGGAAAGCGAGTCTCGCTGAGGGTTCACAGCTAGTAAGATTCAGCACCTAGCTTTGTTTGGAAATGATGTTCTCAATCACAACTCTAAACACTTAAACTACAGTACTTTTAAAGCATAGTTTCCTACATAACACATTTGGAAAGTAACTGGAAGAAAGACAAATCAATGGCCTCTTCACTTTGAAAGTGGTTTATTCTCTCTCTCTCTCTCTCTCTCTCTCTCTCTCTCTCTCTCTCTCTCTCTCTCTCTCGCTCTCTCTCTCTCTCTCTCTATATATATATATATAATAAGGTTATGTATAATAAAGATTTATGTATATATTGACAGATATTTTACAAAATTTCTACCTCTATGTATACACACAGATTATGTATATTCTCATATATAACATCAATGTTAAGTGAAAATTGTCACCCACTCAGTTTTCAAGGAGGGTCTAGAGAAAAGTAAAATACAACAGCACAAAACTGGCCTGGTACTATTTCAATTGTAAATAGAATGTTTCATGTTTCCACTGCTGTGATTATTAGCAACAATGATCTGCATGTCAGTTAAGATCTACAGGACAAAGCATTCATCATTTTCACTAGTTAGCTTCTACCATCTGCCGGTCTTGATGTACATGGGGAAGAAAATGTCCATGACACCATTCCCCCAGGTACTCTAGTGAAGAACATTCTAGAACCAGAGCAGGGATGATGCTGCTGAGTGGACGGCTGAATTCCTAAGCAGCAAAAGTCTCTCCACTCTGACATGGGGACAGGGCACATCTCTGGACCTGCTCAGAAGGGCATCTCCGTAGGCAGAACATAGGGCAGGAAGAGAAAGGCAGGCTGGACTGCTGGTGAAACATTCTGGAAACTCCTTGTCTGACCTTCCCCAAGCAGTGAAAGGAGCCACCCTACTGCAGAGACACCCATCACTCTTTAGAGCTGAACTGCCTCTCCCTTCTGCGGACTTCATTTTCAGCTTCAGTGCAGTACATAAACTCTTCTACCAATGTGATCTGAACTAGAAATACGATTGGAAAACAAGGGAGAGGGACTGGAAAAAGTCATAAAAAGCACAGCATGGCAGGTCTGTGCCGGTTTGCTGAACTGTCCTGAATGATATCATTTTTCTTTCACCATTCCCGTCTGCTTTTCCAGGGCTGTTTCTCCAGCAAACTCTCCAGCCAAGTGCAGTGCACACATGAGGTCAGCTGCATCTCATGCCATGTTTCATCCTCCTAATAAGGTGGAGCTGATACATTCCGATACCCATCCTGTCTGAAACACTCTAAAAGATTAGAACAGATTTCACTACCAAAGTCTCGTGTGTTTGTTTGTAGACTGGGAGACAAAACAGCAGGGAGGAAGAAGGAAGATTCACAAGCATTCATGCTCGTAACACGATGAAGAGATAGATGATAGATGACAGGTAGAGACAGATGGCAGATTGATAGATGATAGGTAGATAGATGAGAGATGATAGACTGATTGATAGAGGATTGAGATTAGAATAACCAACGTATCTGATTTGTACTTTTTTTGCTGCCTGTTTTTTCAATATTTAGTGGTCTCAGGAAATATATTAGACACTTTTCCATGTTAACAATGTTTCATTTTTTTTTAATGATCATAATCTTGTGATGCTTACGCAGTGTTTGTTGTAGAAAAGGAATCTGAAAAAGACAACATTATCAAACTTTGAGACTTTGATAAATGAAACATTCTGCCAAATGTAACATGTGGAAAGTAGCTAAGTTCTAGATTTTCAACCCAGGAGAGGATGAAGCCAATATTTCCAAAAGGTTCAAATTAAGTATTTTCCAAAGACCATAAAAAGTGTACTAATCCTTAGCACCTAATAATAGATTGACAAGGATTAGTTATCAGAAACAGAAGCTGCCATCCATCAGAGGACAGCAAAATTGGAAAGAAGGGAGTCGGTGTCCCCACCCAGCCTCCCAAGGGGTCGGGCACGGGTGGAAGAAGGGAGGTCCTGAGAGAAGTGTCCACAGGAACAAGATGTTTGGAGGAAGAAGACCCCAACAGGGGCTAATTCAACACCATTATTTGTGCCAAGAAAGGTTCTGGTTACATCAACTCATGCAGAAATATGAACATAAGTGCGTACAAAGATACATAAATGTGTATGTATGCATGTATATAAATGTTGTGTGAATGTGTCCATGTATTTGCATTCAAGTATGTAAAGAGACAGTATATACATACATACATACATATATATTAAATACACATTAAACACTAGAGGGAAAATGGTAACAGAAAAGAATATGTTCATTCATATATGTTGTGTGTGAATTGTACATGTTTTTGCACTCCAGTATGTAAAGACAATATATAGCTATATATAAAATAAACTTAAATACTAGAGGAAGGATTGTATCAGAACTTGCTGCAAGAAATTATGGAAGTGTTTTCTTTAAAAATAAAAGTATTCAATCAGACAAAATAAACGTTACATGAGTAAAAGCAAGACGGTTCAACATATCAAAAAGAAGGAAGTCCCTTTCACTTATATTTTTACTTGTAAACAGTATTTCAAATGCACACCGTGCTTTCTCATGTATTTTTCACTTGCACTCACATAGTAGCTGAGTCGGAGTCAGATGCCCTAGTCTCTTCATATATTTTCTGTGCAGTAACATACACCACACTTCCCCCATTTTTTCACAAGTCTCCTATAAGGGGAGGTGCACAATCGGATATTACAAAGTATCTGAGCTCTGGAATCAGGTTCTAAATTTCACAGCTTCATCTGAACAGCCTGTCTGTTGGTTTTAAGAGGCCAAAAAGCCCTGTGATGGTTCATCTTGAATTGAAGCATTCCTCATTCGAGCCGTCTTAACTCAAATACAATCTGAAAACCACAAGCCGCATTTTAAGCAGCTTTACTGCCTGGAATCCATGGCACCATATGTATTCACGATGTAAATAAACATTAAATAATAGCCACAAGTCTGTCTAATCATCCAAAAAGGGCAGCAGCAGACAATCCTCCTGGGGAGATGGCCAAGGTCAAGGGGCACGACTTGAAGGATTCTTGAGTGACCTTCAACGTACTGCAATTTTATTATTGCAGAACAAAACTGAAATAAATGTGTTTGATATTTCTCCAGGGCACGTATTTAGAGAGCGTGTAGGAAACAAACTTCACTGGAACCCACCACCACGTCCCAACAACTGAAGTGCAGTCCCTTTCTGCACGAAGGGTGGGGGCCTCGGTTTCCACTGTGACCTCAGGTGGCCAGTAGCTTATGTGGCTGTGTGGCCAGTGCAGAAACGCCTGCCCACACAAGCCCTGACTTCTTGCTTTTCACTGCAAGTCCGCAGTTGCAGGAAAGGAGGGGGTTTAGGCAGGCAAACTGGGTAAAAGGGACTAATGACAGGGTAAAAAATATAGAAAACTATAAGAAAAACTCAAATAGTGGTGAAACTAATCCACATATCCATACAGATGTGGACTGTGATGCCCACCTTAAGCCTATGTAATAATTATGATGCAACATTCCTTCAATGAAATCAATTACTGAGAGAGACAGAGACAGAGAGAGAGAGACAGAGAGAGACAGACAGAGAGAGACAGAGACAGACAGACAGAGAGAGAGAGACCTGCTCAGTCTCAGCCTGTCAATGCTAGTGTTGGCTCCAGGCTACTCTGATCTGGGTAATGCTGAGTCTTCAGGGTCACCTGAGACATACCTGGGCAAGGTGTAACTAGAAATTTAAGGAAATTGTCAGTTAGCTGGGTTCAAAATCCACCTGGCAAGCTAGCATTGCCTCACTCTTTGTTTACACATTTTTATATAAATAAACAAAAACAAACAGAACACAACACAATTTTCGTAGACTCCGAGATGAAGACTGGGGGTTTGCGGTGGGGAGGGAACGGGAGGAGTGGAGGGGTGAAAATGGTCCTGGCGCCGGGCATCTCATGAAGTAGGTATGGAGGGACATGTGAATCTCTCCCCCCAAACTCATAAGAATACTGTAGACAAATGAGACACTAACACAATAACATGAAAAGTTTCATTAAACCATCTGGAGCAATTATTTCTGGATAAAAACCAAGCTCATCAGTGGCAGGATTTTATTGCTGAATAATTCACACAGGAAGCAATTTCTAGTCATCCATCAAGAAAGGCAGATTTTTTTTAAAAAATGTAAAAGAAAATGCAGCCTCAGGTGTAAACACGGTGTCAACACTACAACCCACTGTGCCCTCAGGCTGTGGAGCTGGTGCCTCGCCCACTCTGGCTGCAAAGTCTGCGCGGCACCCTAGGGACCCCATGTTACTTAGAGGAACCCTTCTGGAGTGCGAAGGATCTGAATTTTGACTTGTGACCTGCAGCGTATGGCTGTAGGCTATAAAATCTAATTGCAAAATCTTAATGTTGTGCCAGAAGACATTAAAAAGTAATTTGCTTTAGATTTATAACTTTAGAATGACAAAAGATGTTAATATGTCTAAAAATATTAAAATGAATTATTTCTATTTGACGGGCACTTTGATTTTTCCAGGAGTGGCAGAATGTGCTCGCCGTGTAAGTGTGGATGACCAGACGCCTGACGGGCACTAATAAAGCCTCTGCCACTGGGTGTGTTCCATGCATATCTTAGAATCTTGGAGTGTCTGGCTTTAAAATGTCCTTACGCTTAGTTCTGTCACAGACTCAGGAACTGCCAAACCTTGACTTGGAGGAAATAAATCATGTTTCTGAAGATTGTATCTCTTTCTCACAATCCATGCCCTGTTTCCTCTCTGCCTCCTCACGAATGGAAAATCACATATTCTAATCTAAGCCATTGTCTCTGCAGACCTAAGAATCCAGGAGCAGTCAGCCACATGGGAGACAATTCATGGTCGTGCAAGAAAGCCTCCTGCGGGCAGACAGGGCTAATCAGTCCCGGGGAATCTCTGCAAGAGCAAGCGACTACATGGAAGCACTGCGGTGCCTTCCCACACAGACCCGGATATTTCCAGAAATTGTTGACATTAGATTTAGGGTGACAGGCACTGAGAACATTGGGAAGGCACAATCATTAAAATATGTATTCAACTATCATTTCCTGGGACATGAGAAATGCCACCTTAGGTAACTGGCTAGGATACAAAGTTCCACAAGACAGGCCTCTGCCTTCAAGACCTTTACAATTTGGCTAAAAAGTGGGCAATGCAAACAGGACAGGAAAATGAAGACAAGAAATATGAGCTGGTCCTGAGGAAAAGCGTCATGGATAAAAATTCTCTGTGGTTAACACTGTCCATTGAAAACGTCATGTGAGATACATGTCTAATACTGATTTTTCCAGGAGCAAGTGGAGTCAATTTTCAACAATCTAGTTTATTCAGTTCACTAGATCCAGCATATCATTTCCACATGTTATCAAAATAAAAATTACTAAACTATTTCCATTTCACATGTCTGTTCCAAGTCTCCGAAAGTATTTTACACCTACCACACATCCAACCTGGATTGACCATCTTTCAAGAGCTCAATGGCCAACCATGGCTAGGAGTGACCCTACTGAGCAGTGCAGACCAAAGGTGTTAAGACTGGGCCTTCCTTACTCATACGAAGGCTATGCGGGATGACACCTATTATTGAATAACAAGTTAACGCTGGGTCTTCTCAGAACACACTGTCACTGCCACCACATCTGATCACAGGCTGGTTCCAACAACGCTCTCCTCCCTCCACCCCGCACACCGATGAGAGGAAATGATTCTTGGAGCTCAGCTGACTTGGGTTTGAATTTCAGATGCAAAACTTTCTGTCTGTGAGACTATAAGGCATCTAGCAGTTGCCTTATTTATTATTAACAAACTATAAAACATGAAGAGAATAAGCAAAAAATCAGTTTGTTTTGAGAATATGTAACTAACTCGCATGAAGTAATCAGCAAGTCCCTAAAAGCTGGGGGAGTCTCACCTCAATTCCACACGATCACGACGATAGAAGCACCCGTCTCACCATTTTACCATGGTGATGCCCTGTTTTGTCTTTTGACAACATCCTGAGACTCAGGCAGAACAGCTTTCATTCATTACAGCCTCAGCTTAGAATTAGATTCCATGTAAATCACCATCTACCTGCTATGAGTGTAAGAACCCTGACAAAGTGATGAAAGCCATGAACAACCTTTCAAAAAGTACTGAAAAAGCAACTCTCTGGCACATTTTTCTTTTCTTTTTTTTGTTTTAAGGAAAGATGCAGGCAGGAATGAAGGCAAGCAGGCAGGCAGGGAGAGAGAAGAGGAAGAAACACTTTATTTTATTTTCATTTAGTTGTTCACACTGATTGTTGTCCCCAGACCTGGGACTCAAACACAAGGGTATGTGGCCTGTGCTCCTTTGGAAGGGTTTGACTTCACCGCTTCTCCACCAGGGGATGTCTGGAAAAGAATTCTTAATCAAGAGGCAGTTTAGAAATGGTTGACTGGGCAGGTGCGCTCCAGCCATGCAGATTACACAGAAAAGACCGTGCCTTGACAAGGTCCTGGAAGATCATCTCTAAACCCTTATACCACCCTGTCTGATAACAGCGACTCTGTGTATCTTGGGGACTTGGGAGCTGTCAGACCATCTATGATAACAACAAGATTGATGGTGAGGCCTTTGACCTTGCCACGTCAGTTGACCTCTACAGGGGCTGAAGACTTAGTAAGTAAAATCAGTCACATGGGCATTCCATGCCTATTGACTGAGTCAAAAGAATCCCCTGGACAGGAACGCTGGAGTAAGATTTTCTGCTTGGCCAAAGTCCATGCATTCTGTCACATATCATTGCAGATTGTTGAGAGCTGTCCAGACCCCACTGGGAGAGAATAAATAGAAGCCTGAACTTGGTCTCTCCTGGACTTGGCCTTAATTAAGTCTCTTTCACTTTGTTAATTTTAATCTGTTAACTTTTTCTGTCATAAATCACAACTAGGAGGAGATCAACTTTTCTAAATTCTGTGTGTCTTTCTAGTGAACTCATTGCACTTGAGGGTGGTTTGGGGAAACTCAACTCAGAGACTGTCTTCCTTGTGATAATAATCACCATAAACAGAATAATAATCCTATATAAGTTTTGGAAGGTATTCAGATAGAGACATGTTGGTTTGAATAAGTCCGAAATACAAGGAAACCCCTCCTCCATGTTATCAGAGGGGTTACTTAATCTGCATTATCCTGGGGAGAGCAGTGGCATCTCTTAGATGACCCGTCGACAGCTTTCCCAAAGGAAAATTCCTTCCTAGGACCTAGCTCTCTGAATTTTTGCATGAGTTATAATAAACATAAGGCTGAAAAACAGATGTCATTCAAAATATAATTAGTATACTTTGTTTTAATCTTTCTTTACATATTTTACGGCCCTGGCTTATTTTTTCCTGAATCAGCATAAGACGTTTCCCTATTTATAAATTTTTACCTTTGGTTTCTACAAGAGGCCAAGAGATAAGACACGTGAGCAGACATCCCCTTGTCATTGGTAGCTCTGCAAACTAACTGACACTGGTATTCCACAAAGAAAGAAGAGGCACACAGCAGCTTCGGATAAATCTTTTGGGAGGATGCAAAGAAGAAAAGTCAGCTACGGAGTCCTGCAGTGCCCTGGTTTTCCAGGGAAATCTCCACACACAGATGAAGGCACCTTCTCATGGATGAGGTCCCTGTGATACCACCAGATGCACAGGCCCACCAACAGCCTTTGAAAGACAACTGCAAGCCAGTGGCAAAGACGTGCTCCATTTACCCTGCTTCTGTACTTGAAGCTCTCATCCAGATCTGCCGCCTTTGTCTGGCCTGTGGCCCCTCTCAAATCACCTGCTTTCAGATCTGTCCTGGGGTTCCCGCCGCAGGCACTCCTGGTCACAGGTGTCCAGCTCTTCTCTGAACTCAGTCTCCCCTCCTCACTTGGCAACTATGATTCCATCCTCTCCAAACGACCTTCTCTCCTGCTCTCCAAGGAACATAACAGGCTGGGAGGCACTAAAAGGCAGGGTGTGCGTTTATTAATAACTATGCTCTAATGTTACCCCTATAGGCCTTGAATGAATACGTGCTGACTTTAATGTCGGACATTTCAAGGCACGACATAGTCCCCAAACCCATCTCCATCTTTCCTGGAGCCGCACTAGTTCCTCTCCACCCTGCCTGCTCCACCAGGCATTGCCTATCTAGACAGCCTGATCAGCGGCTGAGTTTACGCAGCACTTACGAACTGTTCTGTCTCACTTCTTCTGTTTTCCATGCGAAAGAGTTTATATCTACATGACACGGTAAAGTTACTAAAAGGGGCCATCCTTCATAGTTATAGAACGTGATTGTTATTGCCTGGGTTCAGTAACAGGGACTGATTGGCAGATGGCCGTCTGTGGACTCAATCAGCCCTCGGCGTGGCTCTGCGAGTCCACGTTCACAGAGCAGAGCACCACCCACTGGTTTAAGAGCACTCACTCCACAGCGCGGGTGCACGGCTGGCGAAGGTGCACACCCATCACCTCACTCCAAGGCTTCAAGCATTCGCTCTCTGGTCCTTGCCAGCAGAAAGGATCATGTGCTGACCTCTGCGCCAGACAAACAGAAAGAAAGAGCTCAATACATATACTCTGCAGATAAGCCAGCATGTACGCATAATTCTTTAATGACACAGACAAAAATCATGCAAAGTCTTAGAGTAAGAAACAAATTCTGGACACACATTATCAAAAATGTGACTTTATCAAGGAAAATCTGAAATCCAGAAGAGAAAGGGCCTTGCTGAAATTCACCCGCCCCGACATCACAGTCCAGCTGAGAAAGAGGGCAGGTCACTTGCTCTACAACATCTGCCAGATACCACAGAGCATCCATAAGTAACAGTGTTTCCAGAATATTTGAATCCGTGTGTTTCCTGTGTCCTGCAGTATCTCCACAAAAATCAAAAAAGCACACAGAAAGCCGTTACTCAATGCAGGGACAAAAGCTGAATGCTTCACGCTTGGTCACACAACATTATAAGGAAATCCCGGCTAATTACTAGGCATTCATTTCTTCCAAGAGAACAAGCAAGCTTGGGATTCCTAGGCGGCCTCTCCGTTTGGAAACACTGATGCTACGTACAGTTCCACGGAGCTGGCACACGCCACCGGGCTTGCTGAGGTCTGAGTAACCCCGAGTCAAACACTCAAGATGTTCAACTTACAGGAAAAAAAGGAGCTGGTGTTTTAAATGTGAAGTAAAACTTGGCATTTATGACTTCAGGGCTGTGATTTCCAGCAGAGGCGGATTTCTGGTTCGGCCCCGTATTCCGAGCACCACAGCCCACACCTGCCTGCATCGCCGACAAAGACGGTCACAGGTGGTGGGTCAGAGGAGACGGGGACCGTCAGGGGCATCTCTTCTTTCGTTCTGCCCCCTGGGGTTTACGGGTGGAGCTCTGATTGTTCCCATTTCAGGAATTCAGTCACCACGGAACACAGGCATCTAACAGCTGCTGTCCCTGCCCGGGGCCACAAAGCCTGTGTGCACACACCGGGGCCGTATGCGTATGTCGGAGATCTGGGGAAAGAGTTGTGGATTTGATGTCACAGTCACATTTCTAATATTGGCTTCAAATTTTCTTGACAAGCGCATATACTCCTTCTCTACTTCATCCCTGAAGACTTGGCAGACCTGGTTTTCAGCTTTTGTCAACTGCGTAAGTCCATTCACACTCCCCCGGGCCATCCTCCACCAGGCCCCTGGCGGTGGCAGAAACACGTCAGCTCTGTCCATACCTGGCCCTGCTCTTGGAACTAGAGACTCTGCAGGGAAATCAATGGAGAAGCCTCTTCCTCTCACTGAATCTTCCAGAGAGTAGGGCGAAATGGATGCAGACTCTTAGGTGCATGACGGAAATAGCACGGGATGACTTTTTACAAGTTGGAGCGGTAGTGATGGTAGGAAGATTTTGGGGGAAGACCATGCTGCAGCGGTGACTTAAGAAGACCCCCAGAGGACCAGCAGCAGGGCATCCCCGGACCTGTCTGGCCTGTGGCGGGGCTGCGCCAGCCAGCAACACAAACAAGGCAGGAGAGCAGGGGAGGCAGAGCCCGGGGCAGGCGGCGAGCCTTGCAGGCGAAGGCGGCAGTGTTTCCATTTTATCCCACATGTGGGGACAGGTGGAGCTTCCTGCTGTGGAGGGTCGGAGAGCATTTTAGTCTTTTCAGCCCACAAGGTGACAGCTCACTGAGGTCACTGTGGCCAAAGGTGAGCGGGCAGGTGAGGCTGGGCTCCAATGAGGCGACGTTCCCAGTATCCAGAGGGGACTGGCCATGGGCCAGGCTGTAGTCTGCAAGTCCTTCAGGGTGGCACCAGACGTGCAAGGAGGGGACGAGGAGAGGCAGGAGCCACCTGGCCTTTTAAAGATGACTGTGGCTGCCGTGTTGAGCAGGGACCACAGGGACACTGGACACATCTCGGTCACCCCAGAGGTCAGAGCGAAGGGCAGCCATGGGGGGTGCAGCCGTGGGGGGTGCTCTTAACTAACTGGAGAAACAGGTAACGTGCGTGAAGCCTGGCACCCATGTTCCCCACCGGAGCGACTCCATCTCGGGCTACTTCTGAGACGGAGGAGCCTGGAGGGAAACACACGTGTCGCTGGATTTGCGAAGGCGCAGGGCTGGAGAGCAACGTAGCAGCTCCTTTAGTGGATGTGAGGATGTGTCCCTTGGAAGCCCCACTGGACCTGTGAGCAATGGGGCAGGCGGTGCTGGGGGCCGGGGCAGGCTGAACGTGGAGGAAAACTGGGGTGGATGGAGACGGCACCTCTGCAGTGAGCATCATCAAGCATGTGCAGATTTTGGTTTAAAATACATGCACCTAAATCTTCTATACAGTGCGACAAACCATGTTACTTCAAAAAAAGAAAACATTTAAAAAAAATCAAGATAGTCATTTTAACTAAAAATAGACACAGACTGCCACCAACACCTAAAAGGCACACCTACCCCTATCCTGGGATATCACAGGAGAAGGAGAAGAAAAGGGGCCCCCACACTGAAAGCCAGAAAAAAGACTGGACTAGTGAGCAAAGAACAAGGGAAGGAATGCGAGAATGTCCTCAGGAATAAGAAGAGACTGCTGTGTGTCCTCAGTCGTCCACCACACCTACAGGTCACTGTCAAAGTCCAGAGCTCGTCGCCACAGTGGTCTTCATCTTAGAATTAATTTGATGATTGAACCCCATCCCTGACACCCATGAGCGCTGTTTCTGCATATACACTTTTAAGTGTCCTGTAACTGGAATCTATTCTAGGAAATTCTCACCCCAAAAGACCCCACAGGGGCCCACCTTATGGCCCAGCTGAGTCTCCAACATCACCGAAGATGCAGACCTTCCAGGGAGTCCCTCCAAGGACAGAAGCACTGTCAGCAGAATTAAACGGGCTGAGCATCCTCAGTGAACGAATTACTTTCTGATGTTTCTGATTTACTTCTGCCTCCCAGTCAGCACACTGTGTGCAGGAAAAGGGGTGTGTGCGCGTGTCTGTGTGTATCTCTGCATGTGTGTGCGTGCACTGGGGATTCATGTGTGAAAGTGTGTGCCTGTGTGTGCATCTGTGTGTGGCTATGCCTGTGGTGTGTGTGTGTGTGTAAAGTAAGTTTAGTTCTGGCTGTGAGTGTCTCAGGGTGTGGAATGTAACAGATGGCACAGTAACACATTTTTTGTGCTTTAAGAAAAGAATTTAGGATGTGGACTGAGCTGATTGCAGACTCTTTGGACTCCAAAGCAGTAAGAGAGAGAGAGACAGAGAGAGAGGGAGAGAGCGTGAGAGAGGGAGAGACAGAGACACAGAGAGACACAGAGAGACACAGAGAGAGAGAGACTTTTCCAGCGACAGGAAAGTGCCATCAGAGAAGAACTCCCACGTAGTTCAAAGGGACCTGTGTTTAATGAGACAACAACAATTTTTATGGCCTCAGGAGCCTGCTTGGTGTGGAGGAAGTGGTGCCTTGGATGGTATTAGGCACTAAAGCCCTCACGCACTTGTATTATTCTTTTTGTTTGCACCCAGTGTTCAAAGACACTCACGGTGCAAAACAGAGTAGAGGAGACCCAGGCACAGGCAAGTCATGCAAAGCAGCTTCGCATCAGGACCAAGATCACAGGTGACCCACCAGACACAGGTGTCACTTCTCTTGACTGCCTTTTTTCCACGACTTCCACTGTGTCCACTGCTTGGGGTCCCCCATGTCCCTGCCTGTGACTCTCGGGCACCAGGTCTGCCCATCACACAGGCCCCTGAATGTGCCAATGAGCCCGACTTGAAGGAAGGCGAGGCGGAAGCGGACGGGATGCAGCGCCTCCTTTCCTCCTGCGAACCGGTGTGTTCCAGAGTCCACTCACATGGCTTGTCCGCCTCCTACCTGAAGGGCACACGTGGGGCCAAATTTCCATCTCATTAATTATAAATGTTGGCAAGCCATTAAAAATCTCATTCCATTTTACTGTTCACCCTCCTTTTAACTGACTTTTCATAATTATAATTCTATTTTTGATATACTAGACCTATTAAATTTAATGCCATACAGAGATTTTAAGCCTCCCAAAGAAAAGATGAATGCTGGCCGGTGTCCACTCGCAGATGGGCGGCTCTTGCTTGGAAGTATTGAGGGGGAGATGCAGGGCGCTCTATTTTCACACAGAGCGGAGAAAAGTCCAGTTAATTGCATATGGTCAGGAGGAAAAAGCTGCTCTCTGGAAGGGCTATGATTAGCCAGAACTGTTTTGACAAACAGGCCTGACCAAGCCGATGACTCCAGCTTACACTGAGGCTTTCTCCCCACTGGTTATAAACATTTCTATTTTTGTTCTTCTCCAAACATAAACATGACGGCATTAAAGATGCCCGGGGATAGGAGAGCCTGACTCTATAAACTCTGAGAATAAATAGAGGCCTTTTTCCAAATGCTGGGTCTGTCAAGAGGAGTGGAGTGAGAATAGAGGGGAGGAGGACCTGTTACCCAGGAAGCCGGCATTTACCTGGCGACATCAAGACAGAGCCCCAGACAAAGCCCCTCTCCTGATGGCCACAGCTTATCCTTCAAGAGAGGGGTCACCAGATGCACAGGGAATAGATAGCGGGATCAAGGGAATCATTGTTATATAAAGCAAAATGCGTTCAGTTCACATAATATTGATGAATATTATAGTCAGTGGATAATCTCACTTGAAAGTTGCTTAACAAATATTATTTGAACAGAATATACAAGTCGCTCCTCTTATTGAAGAAGAAGAAGAAACGGGTGGCCGAGCGGATAAGAGTGCCACCTCCGGCTGGCGCAGTCCACACACATCCCAAGGGCCTGCATCTGCTTCCCAGGGTCAAAGGGAGCAACCAAGACGAACAGCTACATGAATGAAGACAAGGCCTCTTCCTGCTCTCTCTCCCTGCCTGCCTGCCTGCACACCTTCATGCCTGCCTGCACCTTTCCATTAGAAAATAAATAAAAAGGAGGGATGGTGACGTTTCAGCCAAAGCGGAGAGGGCAGTGGCTGGTCTGGGAGGCGCTGCTGTCACGGCCTCCCCCAGGCCATCGGGGAGGCCTGCTGCGTGTGCTCTCGTGCGCCATGCAGCCCCACCACCACGGCCCGGCCTGACCGCAGCATCACCAGGACACCCAGCTCTCCTGCCTGAACCAGCAGTCCATCCGGTGCCCGCGCCCACTGTCCCTGCCTGCGGCCCCAGGCCACGGGCCATCCGGGGGTCCCCTTGCCTCCCTTCCTCACCTGGCACCCAGTTCCTGTCCTCCAGATGCCAGCAGTGGGGAGAGGTGGCACATAAACACCTCCACGAGTTCCCTTAGACAAGACGCAGCTCCCACACGCTGACACCCACGAGCTTCGCGCCCTCGGAGTCCGGCATGCCACGTTCGACCTGCCATCTGCCCACGCCCTCTGCTCCTGGCACCCCAGGCAAAGGCAGATGCCAAGTAAGCAACCACCCGATAGAAAGGTGAGTCATGAATGAATGGAGGCTGGTTCAATGGATAACTGAATGATTCAAGGTCGAACACAAAATAAGTGCATGAACTACTAGGATGAGAGCAATGAATCTGGAAAACAAAGTTGGCGTGTCAGACTGGAGTTCTTTCAAGTGGACTGGGGCGCTCTGCTCCTCTGTGATATAGTAAGTGCACCCAGGATCTACAAAAGAGAGTCCTCATTTTGAGTACTGAGCTCTACGCTATTTATGTGCAGAAACATTTTGATTCAAGGAGTAAAGTCTTCTGACAGACACGGTGGTCAGCGCGGCTACAGGCGCTTCTGTGAACCTGATGGGAGGGCAGAAACATGTTGCCAAGGAACTGCAGGCATTCTCTCCAGGCCCCCGCTGGTCAGCACAGCGCCCAGGCCCCCCACACACACAAGCATACAAGTCACACACGCACACATGCACACGCATACATTCACACACGCACATATACATGCCCACACACACATTCACACCCACACACGTTCACACATGCACACATATGCACCCACACAATACACACACAAGTACACGCACATGTGCACACAAACATGTGTGTACACACACATGCAAGTACACGTGCACACATACACACCCACACATGCCACACATGCACACAAGTACACATACACATGCACACAAACATGTGCACAGACAGACACACAAACATGTGCATGCACAGACATACACATGCACACACATACGAGTACATGCACACGCAGAGACACATGCACACATGCACACGCGCACACACCACACACCACACACACATGAACACATGAACACATGCATACAAGTACACACATTCACGTGCACACAAGTACATACACACTCACACCCACACATAAGCACACACATACACGTGCACACAAACATGCGCACACACAGACAAGCACACATACACATGCACATGCACACATACACTCACATACACACACAGCTAGGAGCTGCAGAACGCTGGATCTGGGTTTTGCCATTGACACACCAGAGTTCTAGTCTTGTCTCTGCTCCACAGGCACCAGGGACGAACAACTTAGGTCATTTTCTCAGTCTGCTTCCTGAGCTAGATAGTGGGGCCAAGGCGCCACCTGACAGAGCCATTAAAGACTAAAAGCACATTGTATAGAAGGAGTTGAGAAAAGATCTGCTGTTGGTTGCTGTTTTCCATTGGTTGGTAGAGCTGGAACTCAAAATGATTACATTTGCTTTTTTTTTTAAATTAGTTATCATGATTACAAGAGTGGTTTTCGCCAGTGATTCCCAGTGTCCTCAGTGACTGGGGTAATGGACAGAGAAAGGACTGCCAACATATCCAGTCTGACGCTGAATTCATGACAAATCTGATACCTTCAGAATCTAAGCAGAGTTCTGTCTCTCGTGCTGGACCTGACATAACTTTTAGACCTATAATAATTTTTCGTCGATACACGATTTGCCCTTTTCTTAAAAAAAGGCAACTTTCATCAATTCAAACACGTTCTACGTTTAGGTTTGACACCACATCATGTTGGCTCGTTCGGCATTGATGCTCATGCTAACTCACCCATTTCGCTGAGGACAAAAAAATAAACAAACGACCCCCACCGCCAAAATGGACAACACTCCTCCTTTAAGGACACGAAAACACACCAGGACAGAAAAAACACAGCGACGCAGAATCCGGGGCTACCACGACCTGAAAACAATTCCTCTGATAACACGTAGCGGTCGACTCTCGTAAGGGCATGGTGTGAAGATCTCAGTGGCCCACATTTTGTAGAAGGATAATGAGAGACTGTTTCTGTTAAAATTTTAAATTTGAGACAAACATGAATTTTCAACTGTGACATCACCTCTCAGCAATGACCCTGCAACGTTTGGGCGATTTAACAAACCCCCATCCATCTCTGCAGTCGGCCTTCACATGTCACCTGTACTCTCTGCTATGGACCAGAGTGAATACCAAGCACAGACAGACATACTGTCCACGGGGATCGAATTTTAATTTTAAGACATTTGACAGATTAAAGTATCTCAGAAGACAACATCTTATAGCCTACAGATCAGTAAAGGTGTCTTTTAAAACACATGTGACTGAGAAAATAAAGGAAACCTGAAAGAGAAGTTAGATTAAGCGGCAGAGACCCAGAGAAGAATAATTATCTCAAAATATCTTTGTAGTGAGGTCCCACACTCTTCTTTCTTATCACAGGACAATAGGTCCCAACGATGAAGATATAGCGCACACTCGAGGAATTTCATTTCAGATGATGGTGGAAACAATAACACTGCAATGAAACAGCAACATCTCTGGTGTGAATGGCATGAAGCTAAGCAATATGGTGAGTATTTTACATAAACATTCTTGAATCTTCGAAAAAGCCCAGAAGGCAGGTATTAGTATTCACATTACTTATGCAAGAAAACTAGAACTCTAAGAGCTAAAAGGCAAGTCCAAGAAACCAATAATGAATACTTTTTTGTTTTATAATTTTCTCTAACAGCCTAGACTTATCTTCTGAACGCCTCATTATCCATTTCCATCATCCTATTTGAGAGAGCACACCCCTGAAAGTTGAGCACTAAATATAAGTCATTCTCCCCACCAATATCTATGAAATATTTCTTTGGGTACCAGAATGGGGAAAACACAAATGATCTCTAAAATCCCAAAGCTATGCAGGATGATCACGCACTTAACTCCTTGGAAACAAGAAAAGAATATACGGATCTTTGTAGAGAGAAAGGAGAGAAATTATCAATACAAGACCATTAGGAGCTCTGTATTTTCTGTGATGGAGGACTGTGATGTTATGAGTTCTAGACAAATTGAATTCAAATGTGGATAATCTACACCTCTCTATGCACCATATTGATACAAATTTCCCGTTTTTTCCCCTAGCTCATAATATCCTTTGTCATTGTGTTTATTCCCTCTCTCATCCAAGCTGTGATTCTACCTGTGCATCTCTTACAATCTGTCTCTTCTACAGGATTGAGGTATAAGGTGAATGATGGTTTATCTGCTGGTTCTCTCTACCCTCTGTCATCTCATCGATGAGTGTTCTTCGACTCTTCTGCAAGAGCTGTTTCCACAGCAGGCTTGGTCTTCCAGTTTCTACTTCATGAGTCTCTCCCCACCCACAGCCTACTTCCCTCCCTCTTCCTAGGGGACTGAGAGATGCCAGTTTTGGACCCGCACCTTTGGGGAAGGACTGCTCAGTGTCTTGTAGCTTTCTCTATACAGTAAGTTAAGTTTGTTCTTTCCCTGCTCATCTGGGAGACCCAGCACCCACTTCTCCATCCCTGAGTCTCTTCTCATAACCCCATTCCCTAAGGCTTTCAACTTGGATTTCTACTGAGGGTCCTGCCCTGACTCCTCTTGTTCCAATCTTCCCTCTGGGACTTGTCTATTTTTTTGGTTTATTTTCCAGGCACTCCATATGTTTTAATGCCATTATATGAGGGGTGGAATTTCTCCCATCAACTTAGTCCACTGTTTTGCTGGAAACCTTTCAGAAGAAAGGTTTAATTATGTCTCTTTAATATTTTCACATCCATTCCTTAATAACTGGGAGTACTACCCCAAAGGAACAGAGGAATAGTTTGAATGTTAGCCCAACATTTTAATGTTGCTAAATAACACTCAATCTTCAGAGACGAAGTAGGCAATGCTAATTTTCTATTTTCTATTTTACATTTGCCTTTGAAAAATAGAATTTACGCTACAAAGGTAAATATCACTGAACCATTAATTCGATGCAGGAGAGAGCCCATGAAAGCCCAAATGGACTCCAGGTCATCTACCTCACGGGTTTCCCATGCCTGCCCTGGCCCACACACCTCATTCTCTGCACTCAGCCCCAGAACTTGATAAACACCACGTGGGAAAAGCAGAAACTCTTTGTTCTCCAACTCAAGTCTTTTATGTGCAAAGCCATCTGTAAACACTTAGAGGAGAAATAAGGAGCCTCGGGAAACCACAGGACACTTCACCTGCTCCAGGGGAGCCCAACAGGCCTGAATGACTAGGTATGAGGCATGTGGGTGCATCTCACCACGACCTTTCTTCGACTGTAGTTGGAAAAATTCACTAACGAAAGATCCCAAGAGGCTACTGCTCATCTCATTAAAGGAGAATATTTCAGGAGATCTTAGACTCTCAGCAGGCTCTTCAGACACTGTCTTGCTGGTGTGGCTTCTGTGGCCAGAGGAGCTCGAGCGCATTCTAACAGGCATGGGTCCTCCTATCTGCGCCTGGCCCAGCACAGCGCACAGGAAATCATAGCGAAGTGCTGACATCGACGGGTCTGTGTCGCTGCACGTGGAGACACTTGCGGTCCGTTCTGGCCCACAGGTCTGCGCATGTTCTCACGATGATAGAACCAACAGAGCGTGAGGCAGATGTGGTCCGCAGCCGCGCCCCACCTACCGCAGAACAAGACGGGGGTCACCGTTCTGTGGGAGGGCGGCCACAGGTCAGGAACACATGGCTGGGGTGAGAGAAGCTCTAGAAGGTCACGTGGCTGGGTTGGCTGAATAGCAGCGCCAGCATTAGCAAATGTTTGTACTTGGCTTGAAGCCACAGAAAGAGCTGTAGCTGCATGATAGAATTACACGTCCTCTGGGGGACAGCCTCCTCTCGCTTGCAGTGTGAAGTTCTTGGCGGTATCAACTGAAGCGCCCCATAAGTATGGAGGCAGAGGAAACTAAGAGTATGAGAATTACAAAGCATACCGCAGATGGAATATTACCCAAGTGTCGTTCCCCTCCCCTCTTGCCCCCCACCAAGTAACTGTTACATGAGCCTGACTCAGAGACAGACCAGAAAAGCATCAATTGTTCAGTTCCCAAAAAACCCAACTTTTAATTCATTCATTTGGGATGGCTGAATTAAAAAATTAAATTAAAATGCATCACTCGTGTTGAGAGAGAGAGAGAGGCTGGTCATAAGGCAGACAAAGCTGTGAGACACGCAGGTTCTTACTGGTTGCTAAAAATCCTGGACTGCTGAACTTGAGCTCAGGATAAAGGGGAAGTGTTAAATAAGAACAGTGATGATAAACACATGCAAAGATTTCTGTAATCTTTCGCCTTTTATTGTTTTTTCACTGCTGTGTATGGTAACGTTCTCAGAACAGGCATCTTTAACAACCAACTATGAAAATTTATTATTTCCATATGTTCTTCACTTTTCCCCCTAAATTCCAAACAATGCCCTCCAGAGCTTTCAAAGGCTGAATTAAATCAGAGAATACATTTAACAATTTTGTGCAGACACCTTTGAGAGACTGAAGAATTTATATCTTATAAATGCTGTGAATAATACATTTGGCCTTTAATACAAACTTATTTTATGCTCTTGTATGAAATTCCTTCTACATAGCGATATTAGTCAGACTTCACAGGTCTATATGAAATTTTCATTATAGGACAATTACTTGTATTCACAAGGAACATCCTGATAAAATTTTAAAGTTTTTCCAAGAAAAGATAGTTGCTTTCATCCTGCCCGTTGGGAGACGGGTAGTTTAAGAATTTTCAAATGAGCAGCTTATCAACATCAACTAGTAATTGATAAGAGCAGAGATAGACTAAAATTAACATTACAAGAAGGGTGAATTCTTTATTACCAGCTTTCCTATTGTTTAACTATCAGTCCCACAATTTTACAGACATAAATTCACTGAAGATATACTTAGACAAATACTCAGGGTCACATTCCCATTGCCCATTTCAAGGGCCTTGAAAAGACACTTGGATCTTCAGATGCACTCAGTCTGTCGTAAAACACTTTTCAATTTTTAAAAATATTTCTTTAAAAAGTAAGAAAATCTTATACTTCTTTATGGTATCTCAGATTTAATGGGAAAACCCACCAAGGGTAAATTTTCCATTTCTTCCAAAAGAGTCTGTATTCAGTTGAAAAATTATTATGTGTATATATTTCAGAAAGAGCCTTCATGTGGAGCACAGGACGTAGCCATGCATGTGGACCTGTGGGGGTGTTACTAAAATCCCCAACAGACACCTCAAACAAGATAACGGGTCGCCCTATACATGCTGATTTTTACCTATGCATACGTACCTAACTAAGATCAAGTTCCATTTACAAAGTAGGCACAGTAAGAGATCAACAGCAAAAAAAATAGAAGAATTATAACAATATGTATGTGAATATGGTCTCTCCCTCCCTTCCTCTCTCCCTCCATCCCTCTCTCTTGTTCTCAGGGTTTGTAATATTTTCAGACTGCAGTTGACTGTGGGTAGCTGACGCCACAAAAGAGAAACCACAGAGAAGTACTTTCATGTATTCCATCAACCAGGGTTTAGAAAGTAAGGAGATCAGACGTATTTCACAATCCATGTGCAGCACATAGATGGACATGCATTTATGAATATTTTTGAGGCAGATACACCTGAATCAACCACACAGCCCAGAAGACAAGACTAGAGGCCTTGTTTTTCCTTTCTCCAGAATCCAATTCTATTAAACAACAAGAGTAAAGAGAACGAGGCCGTTACATAAGGGTGTAAAATTAAGAGGAAAGCAAGAAGCAATTAAGTTAGGAATTCTTCACTATTTCTCAAAGCATAAATGAATGCAAAAAAAAAAAAAAAAAAAAGCAAAACACCAAATCCATGATAGTCGACACTTCAACTGAAAACAGTAGAGCACCAATAAGACTTGGCAAGAGATTATATTGTTCTTCTATTTAAATCTGGAGAGCTTGATCATCATGGATGTTTTTGTCATTAATAATGATTTTTTTTAAATATTGCATTATTGAATTACCTATCTTGGTGAAGTGGTTTGGGATGCCTCTTACATGTTGCACTGAAGGTCAGGTCCTCACCTCACCCCATTCCCAGGCCTACCAGGCTCATGGGTTAAATCATGACTTTTCCCCATTGCCTTTTGTCAGACACGTCCTGTCTTCTTACATCTCCAGGTATTCGTGTGGAATCGTTCTGGCCACTGGCTTGTAAACAACTCTGCACATGGCTTCCATGGAAGATTTTGTTTTTGTTGCTGGTTTCCGATATGAAACAGATGAGTGAAGAAGTTGGTTATCATCCATCCTCCCCTAGCTGCCTGCTTTCGCTGCCAGCAGCCAACCAGTCATGAAATAAGAACAAAAAGCAAAATCCAACTTCATTAGGATGATGGAGTAGGACAAAAATGATGGCGCCTGGCTTCTGGCCAACACCACTGTGGTTCTGAAGCGACCAGCTAGCTCTCTCCTCTAGTTAGGGAACAATAACCAGCCTGGCTATTTAACCCACTCTAGGTAATGCTAAGACATTTCTAATTGATACTGTGAGCCTAAGACCCCATGTGCTTTCAGAGCACATTTCTGAACTTCGCTGCATTGAGGACTTAAAATATATATTGTTTCACCTCTGAAGTGTTTGCTTTTAGATAGATGAAAAAGGATTACATCTAAAGTGGAATTTGACTCTAAATCTTTTAACATTTTAATGGTGGAAATGTACAAAAATAAAAAGCCAACTAATATTCCCATAAAACATATGAAATTTTCCTACTTAATATTTGTGATAAAAAGTGGTCAGTGTCAATGTCCACAGAAATCAGAATTTCTATTCTATTCTCATTCTACAGAATTTTATTGTGATGATGTTTGAAGACTGAGTGGAGGGCATTTTCTTGAAAACACAAAAAGTGTTCCAAATGTCTCTTGGGGTCCTATATTACCCAGGTCTAAGAGCACAAATGTGAAAAAAAGTAGATATAATAGGCTCATAGTACCATTGCTGGACTTTTGAGTTGTTTCCAGTTTGGGGTTAGCAAACCTGCAAACCTTTATGCACAAATCTTTCTAAAGACATTATTTAACACTTAATTATGCTTAGGCAAATACTTAGGAATGGGCTTGCTACAATTTGAATTTAAGTATATTTTTAGCATTTAAAGAAATGATATTACTTCTAAAACAATTACATCATCTTGAATTATCAACAGTTACGCATACAAGGTTCAGTTCGAGAGCATGATCACCAGTGCTAAGTATTTTCAATCCTTTTAGTTTTAGTCTCACTGAGGAGATAGAGGTATCTCATGATGGTTTTCAATATGATACTGAAAATTGCCTAACTCTGCGGTCTATCATTTTGAATTTGGATTATTTATATATTTACATATGCTGGAAACAAGACCTTTAACAGATAAATATTTTGCAAGCATGCTCACACAGAATCTGAATCGGTTTGCCATTTTCTCAATAGTGTTTATGAAGAGAAAATGTTTTTAATTTTGATGTGGTACAATTTGTCCAATTTTCTCTTCTGTACTTTTTGAATCCTAAGAAATGTCTGCCTAGTATCAGAAGTTTTTTCATAGATTTTCTTCTAGAGGTTTTACAATATCAGCTCTTAAATTTTACCCTATGATCCATTTTAGTTAATTTTTAGAGATGTCCAATTTTTCCAGCATTTGTTGAAAGAACTCATTTTCTCTGTGAATTACCAAATCACTTTGCTGAAAATTAATTGACAATATGTATATGAGTCTATTTCTAGTCTCTGAATTCTGTTACATTGATTTATATGTTTATCCTAGTACAAAAATCACATCATCTTGAATTCAAGTATTGGAAGTCTTCCAGAATTGCTCCTTTCTCAAAACTGTTTCATCATTTCTAAACATTTTGAATTCTAATGTTTTTAAATCAGCTTTCCAATTTGCACAATAGAAAATACAATAATGTTTAGACTGGATTTGTAAGAATCTATAGGTTGCATGCATATGATATAGCTGAATTGGAATCTTAATAATATTAACTTTTTAAATTTTATATATATATATATATATATATATATATACATACATACATACATATAGCCTCCATTTGTTTAGGTCTTTTTAATTTTCTCAGTAATGTTCTGTAATTTTCAATTTTTGGTTCCTTGCAGACATTTTATTGAATGTATCTTTACTTCATATCCTTATTTATGATGCTACTCTAAATGATACAGTTTAATTTCAATTGCTAATTTTAGTTGACAGCATATCACAGTACAATTCATTTTTCGTTCTCATTATGAGTTCCAAAACTATGAGAAGCTCACTTATTAGGCCTAACAGTGCTTTTTAAAATTTTAATTAGCATAAAAACAAGACAATCTTGTTTTTAGGGAAAAGGAAGGGGAAGGAAAGACTAGAAGTTGAACCTTTATTATATTACTTACAATATCCATCCATATATTATCACCGCTCATGGTGCATAGTACAATGATAACTAGAGCATTCTCTACCTTAAAGTGATGAGTCAACATCTTCAGGGAAAAGCACTCGTCTTTCAAAATAAGCGTCATACAAGATTTGGATATTTTAAGAGGGTGTTTGTAGCAATACCTTTTACTCTGAGTTTTTATCACAAATGTGTTGAATTTTTTTCCAATAAATATTCTATATCTATTGAGATGACTTTTAAATAAAGTTTAATCAGTTAAAACACTGATTTAAATTGATTTCTTTTCAAATATTAAACCTTTGAACTCCCATGCAATCATGCACTTACAGGATAAATCCCAACTGGACATGATGAATTACCCTTTTAAAAAGTTGTTGGATTCAATTGTCAAAATGTTATTAAATAATTTTGTACCCAGGTTGTTGGGTAATTTCACGCTTCGTAACATCGTGTCTGATTTTGGTAAAGGAGTGATGACTTCTCATATAAGTTAAGAAGTGCTCCGTTCCTTACTACTCTAGAAGAAGACAATCTATCATTTTCCCTTATTTTTGTATTTGTAAAAATTCAAAATTCACCATTGAAGCTACATGGGGGGTTTGAAGCTTTTTTTTTGTGGGATGACTTTTATTGACAAATGTCCTTTAATGGATCTAGAGTGGCTCCAGATATCCGTCTCTTCTTAACTGAGCTTGGACAGACTGTCATTTCATGTCGGCTACGGTGTCTAACTTATCAGCATAAAGCTATGCCCGATATTCTATCATGATGACTTTACTTTTGTAGTTTCTAGAATGCTATCTCCTCCTTCATATCTAATACTGATAAATGCTTCTATCCTGTTAATAATCACTGTGGTTAGAGATTTATTGATATCATTGGCTTTATTAAATAAGTATAATTTAGTTGACCTTCAGTATAGTTTTTCCATTTAATTGATTTATCCTCTTATTGTCATTGCTTTCTTCCTTTTGTTTGCCATAGGTTTCTCTACTTCCTTAAGAAATACTACAAAAATATTGGTAATTCATCATCCTCCATCCTTTGTTACTGCTTTTACCTCCTCTTGAGGGTGACAGGATAGGTCTTCCTGGACCCAAATACTTTCCACTGGACTTGTTTTCTTAATAGAATAGAAAATAAACTGTTTGGAAACCTCTTCGTGATCTAGAGTAATCAGAGGTACACTTAGTGTAAGTACATAATACTATAAATTTACCCTTAAGTTCTGCTTTAGCTGCACACCATAAATTTGGTAAAGCTGTGCTTTTATTACCATTCAGATGAAAATATATTTATAATTTTCCCTCGTGATGTGTTCTTACTTGTCTATGAATCAATGAAATTATATTAAAGTCCAACTAAGTTTTCAAATTATTTTTCACTATTAAATGATATCACCATTTTTAGTTAGATTCTGATGTGCTCATGGATCACACAGCCATAATTTCAGTTTTTTAACTGTACTAAAGAATCTGCTTGGAATCTGTATCACTGAGTTATGTCACGGAAATGATGAGCTTCATCTGGTGTCTTTCCTTTCACTATTAATTATAATACTGTTTTTTCACCTCATTTACTATTTTCTGAGAACTCTAATTTCTAATATTTTGTGTCTTTTTGGCTTAGAGTAAAAGGGTAAATCAAGTCCCTTTAACCCATCATGGTTAATGGTAATGTCCCCTGCATGATTTTTAAACTTAAATTAAAAAAATCTATTTATCAAATTTTGGTCAAACTGGAGAGTTATATGATGGAATCTCTCTGGCAATCTATATACAATTTCCAAAATTAGCATTAGATCTTATGGTGAAAAACTCCATCATGAAATAAGAATTTACACATTCACATATTCTATTTTCATTTATAATCCCAAAAGTAACTAATTACCTTGATTCATGGATTTTTCACCTAATATTTTATTTCCCCTGCAAAATGAATGACTTTTTATTTCTAAGCTGGAACTTTATTTTTATAGATATGCTTTTTAAGTAAGTTTAGATTTAAATTTAATTTCAATTACTAATTATTAGTTGATAGCATATAATTAAAAATAAAATAATTTATAATTTAAAAAATGAAAGCATTCAAATGTATTCCATATTTGAATGTATTGTCCTTAATTTTCTTCTAGCCCACTTTTTAAATTAAAAATAAAGTTTAATCTGGCTTGAACCATACATGACTCAAAATTTTCCCTTTAACTCCTAAATGAGTTTTTCACATGCATTTGCGTAATAAATGACTAACATTAAAACCCAGACAAAAATCATGAAGACAAAATATTAAAATATCATGTTCATTTTATCACTGCTAGTTCCTCAAATTACTGTACCTCCATGAAGTTATTAGAAATTACTATAAGTTAGGCATAGTGTACCACTACATAGAAGCTCAAAACCTACTGTTTTTATGTTGAATATATTGACATCTGGCATCATAGCTCTCTGTCCTCTCACATACCTACAAACTGTCATTTCACCTACTCCTGCAAAGAGCTTTATCATCTCTATTTTTATGTATTAAGGGAGACAAAGAATTATTAAGCAACTTGGCAGAGTTCACACGAGTGCCACGTTACAGAATATAACCCTAACACCTTGTCTCCTTACCATATTACTCATTCTGCTCCTCAACAGGTGGCCCTCGATTCAAGGAGCTAGAACCACTTTTCAAATTTCCCCCATTCAAATATAGTAACACCTCCAACACTGTTTCTTAAAGATAGAGCAGCTCTTTGGTCACCATTCAAAGGACATTGCTATTCAATATGTATGGCACGTATATGGTGATCTTAAGTCTCTGATTCATCTACCAAATGGTTCTGCTGCTTAGGTGGACCCATTCTAGGCTTACAGACTGGAGTCCTTCAGGACCATAGTATTTCTTTCTTGTTAGTAAATTAATATTGCCTCCCTACTTTCTGTATTCGAAGCCAAAACCTCTGGATTTTAGCTTCCCAGGCCATGACAAAAGGAACATTTTCTTTACTTGATTCCCAGGAAATCTATGACTGACCCTTCTCACTTTATCTGCTTCTCATCTCTCAAAACTCTAAGTACTGAATTGTCCCAAATTAACACATTGGACCTATTTTCTATCTATATAGTTTCCCCTAGAGACCTCATATATTCTTAAGGCTTTAAATGATATCTATATGCTAATAATCCCCAAATATTCACTTCCAGTCAAAACTGCTACCCACAACTCAAAACTTTTATATGCAGCTGACAAGCCCGCTTGAATCCAAAGAAGCATCTCGTACTCAACATGTTCAAAAATGAACTAATATTTCTTCTTCATATCTTCCTCCTATCAATAAATAGAACATCCACTCTTCCAAAGGCTCAAGTCAAAAGCTTTAGAGTCATTCTTGTCCTTCTTTTTCTCTCACAGCACATACATAATCCAAGAGAAAATACTTTAAACTTGATTTCCAAAATAAGGTATATGCAGAATATAACCACTGGTCCCTCTATTAAGTCCTTCATCCAAGTTACTACCATCACCAGCTTAAATTACTCACTAGCCTCCAAACTGCGCTCGCTATCCTGCCTCCCTCCCACCCACAATTCAGTCTATCCCCATCATGGCAGCTCATTTTTTTTAAATCATGCTATATCCATATCATTCCTCTACTCAAAATCTCCCAATGGCTTCTGTTCTCAGTTAAAATTCTTACAGATCCTGCAGAACCTGGCAGATGTTACCCTTTTTATGCTTTTTCCATTATTCTCTAAGAGATCTACTCTGTTCCAGTCACTCTGGTCTCCCTTCTGTCACTCAAACCTGCCAAGCATGTCCTCAACTCAAGACTTTTGCACTTGTTCTTCCCTCTGCCTGGAGCAGTCTCCCCAGGTACACCCCCCTGTTGAAAGTCTTGACTCATTGAATCATCTGTCTGGGTCACAATCCAGTTGGGAAAAACTGTCCTAGGTATCTCAGAGAATCTTGAATGGAGAGAATTGGTTGGAAGAAAGACAATATAAGAATTGAACAAGCCAAAGAATGGGAATGGGGTACACAGTCTGGAAGAGAAGATGGGAAAAGCATAGGGAGAGGAGAAGCTGCTAACAAGCTGGAGAGGAGCCAGAAGCCTGTCCAGTTACTGTGCTCTCTCCCATGGTTGAGCCTCCAGCAGGAATTGTCAAGGAACACCAATGCCCCTGGCTGGGGAGTCAGCAGTAATCTCATCTTCACCCATCTGCTAGAGACACATATGTGTTCTTCCGTAGCCCTCCAGTCTCCTAACTTCTCCTGCTCCCACATCCTCACAGAAACCCAGATGGTACAGGAGCCTGAGAAATGAGGGGGTGTAGACGCTGATCAAAGAGGGTGTCCCTGGTTACCAGGATGGAAAGCACAGACACCTCCTCTACTTATCCATTTCCTGTTATACAACTGCCTTCTGCCCTGGTCACTATGTAACTCGATCTATGTTATCGCCTTAGGGGTGACTTGTCCCTACTAGAATGTAAGCTCAGTGCAAGCCAGGATGTCTGTCTTACTTATTGGGTGAACCTGGTGACAGAAGCCAGGCACATAATGGGTTCTCCATAAAAACTGAGTGAATTATTAATGAACTAAACCTCTACTTTTACCGAGCTCAGGTTAAAACACTGTGTGCACTGCAGCCAGGGGTTTGAGTGGCACAAAAAAAATTGCAAATGAGAATGAGAATCATCAATTACCTTCCAAGAGCCACCTGCAGCACTCCTGACTAGGGTCTCACCTAGCTGATTTGACTTCCTAGGGCTTACAGCCAGCCTCAGAGCCGCCAGAGGGGCTAGAAGGTGGGAAGAGTCAAACAGCCTCACCCAAACTGTCCCTGAACCTAGGACTGGGGATCTGCTGCAGCTCACAGCTGAGCTGCTCCCTTGTTCTGAGTCATGCCACTCCTGGCACCCACTCCCGGCACCCACTCACCCACTTCTAGCGCCCACCCCGGAGTCACAGGAAGAAAACTGGAAAGCAAGAAAGGAACTTGAGAATCACTCTTCCCAAAGCTGGCCCTCTTGCCTTCGATACTGAAAAGGTTTCAGGAAAAAAGGTTAAGTGTTGATTAAATTAGGAGACTAACTGGGATTATAAGCCTCAGTGTGGTCTTTTCTTTGTATTCGTATCAGAAAAATGTTCAGTTTTGCTGTCTGTTGCAGGGGGGCATGATGCTTGGTCCCTCAGGTCTGCCCACAGTTGCTTAAATTGCCTTAATATTAGAAGACAGGTGCCCATAAATCCAAGAAAAATACTACCTAATTAAAAATTTATTCACCATACATTTAATCTCCAATGCTTCTTTCATGCATAAAATAAAGAGAAGATTTTCTCTGCTTTCACTGTGAAAAAGGGATGAGTTGCCCACTTAATGTTCAGGAAGACTATACTACGCTTAAAGATAAATAAAACACAATACCATACCATCTGAGGCCAAATGAAATGACTGTTTTAAATCGAATCCTGACAATAATTTGACAAAATCTGATTCCCAATTTGAATATAATCCCATTGAACTGCTTTGCTTATAAAGTATTCATTCCATTTGCTAGCTTAAATAATAAAAAAGTATTTCCCCACCAAGACAGATGAATCAAAATCATTGAAATTTTAGCTTAAGACAAAATACAGATGCTCAATCTTAGGAATTATTTCATTAGTGATCCCAGACTGCAAAAGTAATACCAAAGTTATTGATAATTCTCACTTTCATCAGAACCAAATCTTTGTTTATAAAATCTATCTGCCCAGAGATCTCCTTGGTTCTCATACTCAAAGATCAATAATAACATGAAAGCACAATCTAAGTGTTGGATTCAACTCAGTGATAGCACTAGAGTTTTACACGGCATTTTCTTCTAATACCTCCAGGCACTCGTGAATAATCATTATTAAAGCATGACAGAGTTCCAAAGCTGCGTATTTACAATATTCCGTTTTTCAGGTAGCAAACAAGCAACAGACTTGAAAATCAAAACAGCATCCCCGACCAGAGCCAACTGTAAATAAAGGCACTGTGTTTGCTCCTTACTTGCTTCACCCACAAACAGGCTGGATTATTTTGCCCGTGTGTTTCCGACATCACATGATCTAAAGCAGCCAGGTACAGGCCTAACAGCAAGTCACCGGCGGAACAAAGGACTCTTAGAGGATCCAAAACAACCCTTTTCCTTCCCATGTTCTCTTATGAAACCAAAGAGTATCACATTTGCACACCTGGTATGTGTAAATTTTAGATTTTACGAAGAAAAGAACAGTCTAAGACTCTTTTCAATACTTCCCGGTGTTGTTACAGTTTCATCAGACTCAGATGAAAGTATTAAACCTAAATATCAAAATGAATTTTCATATAATCTATTTTTACCTAAAATACATTTCCCTAATTGTTCCCCATAGAGAGTACTCCATGGTTATACATCACACACCCCACACACACTCACACACTTAGGATTTAGCTGGTCCAATGGCAGATGTGAGACCAGAGGAGAGGAAGAAATGCCAGAAGCAATTTTAACCAAGGCCTGTCCTCAAAGACCCTGAAGTCTTCAGGGATCCACAAAGGGTCACGACAGCGTCCCCTGTGGTGCAGTGAGGAGGGCTCCACAGGTGGAGAAGAGGCGAGACCAGCCAAGGTCATGGCTGGGGCACCAGATACCAGACAGCCAAAACCCAGAGCAAAAGGTGAGCATGTGTAAGACAGATGACAGTGTGGGCACGTGTGGAGGCCTGGCACAAAAATACTGCCTTGACTCTTTCCCTGGCTCCCTCACCAAGCCTTGCAAGGTAATGGAAGATGCTAGTCATCCTCCAGTCCCAAGGGCCCGAACCAAGCAATGCCAGGGGCCCTGAGGACTATGTGGAAGTCAGAGGAGGAGCGGGGGGAGGAGGACATGCGAGAGCAGGCATCAGCGAGTACGTGGTCACCGCTCAGATGCAGAAAGAGAACCTCTCAGAGGCAGAGGGGAACTAGGCCAGCCCGAGCATTCATGTGAGAAGAGCCAGCTAGAGGGTTTAAATGTTTTAAAACGTTTATTGAGGTAACTTTGATTTATAAAATAGAACAAGCCCATATATCCACATATGAGGTTCCCCACTCCTCAGCACATGCCATATGTTTTTATTACCACATTTAACAAATCGATGTTTTTAACACACACACCAACACAATGGGATATTATGATGCAACTCAAAAGAAAAACATAGGACCTGTGGAAAATAATCATATGGTGGCATGGGAGTCGATGCCAAATTTGAAACCCTATGTTGGACTTTTTCAGTTATGGGTCTTGACTCACATAAGAAGACATGTGAGGAGAAAGGCAGCTGGTAACAGTCGATGGTCAAGTGTGAGTCCCTGGTACAGCCACACTGATGGCTCAAATTGAAGTGCTCATTTGGCCAGATCTAAGGCCCAGTGTGACTGTTCATCGATCAACAGTAGTCCACACCTCTCTTCCATATATTTCAGCATAATTCTCTTCCTTCACCAAGCTCCTGCCCACCACCATTTAAGGAAGATGAAGCAATTTCTCTTAAATGCTGCCTCCTCCTGCCCTCAGGTTCCTACTGGGCAAGACATCAGTTCTCTCCTTTCAGATCTGCCCTTCACTTCACATTTCCGTGCACTCTCCACCATTACTTCCTTCCCTCAGCACTGCCCTGAAACGCTCTGATACGCCCCATCTGGCATGGGTTAAATGGTGCCCCCCAAAGAGGCACTGAATTCCCACCTTCAGGTATTTCTGGATGTGCCCTTGTCTGGAAACAGGGTCTTTACAGATGCAGTGAGTTAAGATGAGATCAAGTCAGGCCAATGAATCCAAAGTTAGGAAGACACTCACCAGGAAGAGAGAGGAGTTTGAGATCAAGAGGGCAGGCACCTGAGAGTGGAATGACTGTGTCCCTAGCGGGCAGGGGGCTCTTCTGCATCACCACTGGGAAGTGCCTCCAGCTCAGTCACCACCCCAGAGGGCCTTCAAATCAGTCACACTATGAAGATGCCAAGGACAAGAAAGCCTGCACGTGGCAGGACGCTCACCCCGCTGGTGGTCTCCCTCTGTGCATAATGTGAATCCCATCCCATAAACAATCCTATCAGTGCAGCATGCTCTCCAAACAGCCAACACGCTGAGTAAACTTTAATCAATAAACAAACAAAAGCAGAATATGGCAATATCGCCGTAAGTGGACATTAAACATTTAAAACTCATTTCAGAGATGGTTATGAGACTCAGTAAGCATGCTGAGAAACACAGTGCCTTGAAGGGTCACTATTTTTTCCCCCTCTTTATGGGACAGACATTTAAGCGAATGACAAGGACGTTAGTGTAATGGTTGTTGGTGATGGGTCAGGGTGTTTTAGCAGCCGCTACACAACCAAGGATAAATATTCCAGAGCACAGTCACAGGAGTGACCTTGCACGCACAGCTTTGCTGTGCAAGCAATGACCTCACTAGACAGGAGGAGCCCGCGGCGCCAGTGTTTCACCCGGGCTGGAAAGAGACCGTGCCAGCATCTCTGCTGAGCCAGGTGACCCGAATCAAGACTTCCACGAACGCGCAGACTGGTGTTAAGACTTGACAGCAGCGTCTGGTCCCTGTTCTTAGTTCCCTCTTGTGCCCAGTGCCTCTGATCGAAAACAGAAATCACAAAATGCTAAATGTGCTGAATATCAAGATTTAAAAAGGCAAGAGCACCGGGTCCTTTCATTCTTTCTCCCTTACTGTGTGCCATTCTCCTTTCTCAAACTTTCCTACCTGCCACTAAAGTGTCCCTGACGTGTAGCAGAGAGCACCGGCATAGCTGTGACATGAGCCATTTCAGGTCTGACTGGGCCCCAGCCATGCACAGGGCATCTATCTGGATGCACAGTCCTATCCCATCTTCACAGAAGCACTTCCTTCCTAAGCCCCCATCCTCGGCCCATGACCGAAGAACTCTTCTCAGCCAACAGGCAGGTTCTCAGAGCTCCCACCCTTCCAGCCGCCCCTACCCTCTAGCCTTCCTGATCCTGGGTGCCAGGCCGCCTCCCTCTCCCTCCAGGCGCACTGGAGGTGGGGTCTGCTTCCTCTCAGCTAATCCTGCTCCTGTGTCCACATCCTCTCGCCTCCTACAGCACCCGGGACATTGCCTAAACGATGACCTCCCCCTGGCTCTTCTCTCTGCAGTCTCTTCCTTCACCAAGCTCCTGCCCACCACCATTTAAGGAAGATGAAGCAATGTTCTCTTAAAAGCTCCCTCCTCCTGCCCTCAGGTTCCTACTGGGCAAGACATCAGTTCTCTCCTTTCAGATCTGTCCTTAACCTCACATTTCCGTCCACTCTCCACCATTACTTCCTTCCCTCAGCACTGCCCTGAAACGCTCTGATACACCCCATCTGGCATGGGTTAAATGGTGCTCCCCCAAAGATGCACTGAATTCCCACATTCAGGTATTTCTGGATGTGCCCTTGTCTGGAAACAGGGTCTCTGCAGATGCAGTGAGTTAAGAGGAAGTCAGGTCGGGTGGGCCCTCCGTTCATTTTGACGGATGTCCTTCCAAAGAGAAAACAAAAGGACACACAGACACAGAGAGGCAGTCACTGAATACAGACACAAGGCTACAGCTAAGCATCTGCAAGCAAATGAATGTCAAGAATTGCTGGCAGCTTCCGGAAGCCAAGGAGAGGCAAAGAAGGATTCTTTCTAGAGCCTTCAGAGCACATGGCCACTAGCACCCTGGTGCTGGGCACCCTGACGACAGAACTGTAAGAGAAGGGACTTGATTCTAGCTGCCACGCTGTGGTATTCTATTACAGGAGCACAAAGAAGCGACTCTGCCACTGCTTGCAGACTTCTAGCAGGGGGCCCAGTGTCCCTCCTGCCCCGGAACACGAGACTTTCTGTGCTGAAAAGGAAAGTCCTGCACAAAGCACGATGAGTGTGTCCCAGCACTTTCTATTCCGCGTCGCCTTGAATGCTGCAGGACTCGGTGCTCTGAGGGGCACCTCCTTCTTAGTTCCCGAGATGCCTTGCCCTTTGCTAGATCACTCCCTCTGACTGTGATGAAGTCGGGCTTTGTCAGTCCAAAGTCATCTCAGCCCTCACATCTGCTTCTCCTGCCTGCTCCCGCTGGAGTCGCTATTCAAAGACGGGACATACACTCGGTGCCTCCTCCTCCCTCCTGCCCTGCATCCACTAAATCATCGGCAACGCCTCCTTCACATTTCTTCAATCCGCCTGGTTCCTTGCATTTCTGCTCCCACTCCCAGGAACTGCGGTCTTATTATTACTCCCTTTGATCCCAACAGCAGCCCTGGAATGGACGCGCCCTGCTACCATCTTGCCATCTTCCAATTCTGAACCACCCTGGATGGGGTGGGGGCTTCTGAAGATGCTGTGTTGGATGCCCACTAAGCATGTCACCTCACCTCCTTCCACCTCCTCTCCAGTTTGCACGAGCAGGCTGTGGCTCATGAAGGACGCTTCCGGGACCTACTCTGGTCCTCTCCCTCCCATCCGGGCTCACACTTGTTCTCCTCCTCTCCTGGAAGGAACCCTCCTTACAAGTCTCATACACACCTCCCGGCCATCATGTGCCCTCAGCTTCGGCACTGCCTTTCTCAGCCAGTCACCTAGAGCCTGGCTGTCTGGCTCAGATGCCGCTCTCCTGGGCTCATTTGGACACTTAATATAATGCAATGGCCTTTTTTTTTTTTAATGTACATGCCTAAAAATATTCAAAACTCTCAACAGGCAGTGCATTTTTTGGACACTCTGCCCTCAGTATTCAGCACAGACCCTGATACCAAATAGGCACCCATGAATGTTTGTTAAATGCTCACCATAATGTTTAAATATCTGAATTAAAATTATGCTGCAATGCCACTACTCGCTATCAGACTAGGCCAAATCCCAAAGCCTGACCGTATGCTCCAGAAGCGCCCTCTGCTTAAATCAGCCAGAGGACTGGCTGTCCGGTCTACACTAGAAAAATGGGTCAGGAGCAGGGCACCTCAATACCCGAGAGAGTAAGCAAACCACCATAGATGATGAGAGTTGTGTCAAAAGACTTCAGGAGCCAACCTCAAGAGGTTCTCCATGAGCTTGAAATTTGATGATTTCTCCAACACTCAGGATATAAGTGGCAACTGAGTGAAATATATCAAATCTTTACACTCGTGTACTAGTAATGATTTTAATAATAGCAATGAAAAAAGAAAAAAAGCAAACTGTAGAAATCCCCACTGTCCCTTTTGGATCATGTTAGGAAACCAACTCGTCTCTCACAAACCAGTCAAAAAGCCTGGAAAGGTGAAGAGAAGAATAAAAGCCATCTATCCTGCCTTCAGAATCTTCAAACAGTTGATGAGGGACAGTTTCTTTATAGAGAGGTATTTGAGCCATACCATGAAGACAGAAAAGCACATGTGGGAAGGCCCAGTGTTAGACCAGGAACGAGTCCCCAGGGTTACCAGTGGCAGCAAAGAGGCTGATTTCACACCTGGATGTGATCAGTCTCCTGACTTGGAGGCCCCAGCAGCACCGCCCACAAAAGAAGAGCCTGCATCTCAGCAGGACTCCATCCTACTTGGAATCTGCAGAAATTCATGGGACAGAAGAACATCCGAGTGATACCAGGGAGACACACAGGGCAAGATCCAGATGTCGGAAGCTCTACAGTCTGGCAAACTCAAGTTTCTTTAAAAATTAATTTGCAAGGGAAACAATGAGAATCACCAAAAAAAGCAGTAAAAGAGAAAAAGAGACCCAAGAGACAAACCAGCTCCTCTCAATGTAGGAACTTCATTTTAACTCCTGTTTCTATCCCTGTATAAACAAACACCCACAACACACAAAATGCATCAGCCTTCGAGGACCATCAGGAATCTCAATATACTCACTGGATATGTGATGAATTCATAGAATTGTTTCCCTTTGCTTTTTGTGTGGTGTGATCGTAGTAGTGTGAATTCCTTATCTTTGACATTCATTTTGGGCCTGTCTCCTCAATATGTAGCTAAGAAGTTGGTATTAAATTATAATATTATATATTACAAGAAATAAAATATTATATAAAATTAGACGCTATCCTGAATCTACTTCAAAATAATTTGCTGGGTGGGAGTGGAGCATGGTGGGGATTTCAAAGAAAAGGGAATTAACTAATATTGCATAAATGTACCTTCTACGGAATGTTCTATTTTTGTACATATTTGAAAATTTTCAGGAAATAGTTTAAAAATAGCAAAACAGAAAAGTATGTATTGTATGAATCAGACATGATAACATGTCTGGTTAATTATACTGAGCTTGATAATATAATTGTAAGTTCCTTAAAGCAGAGGCAGAATACTTTATTTGTCCTTTCCATGCTTTCAGTGACCAGGGTGCAGAGAACCCTAAACACAGTTTGATGAGCGAAGGACTAAACCAGCGGGTTTGCATGCTAATCCACGAAAGGAGACACTGGAGACACTGAACCACTCTGCCCACTGCACTGTGCCAGGCAGAGACAAGGGTGTCCCTTCACGGTAAGGCTGTTTTTGTTGAGACTGCGTGAAGACTCTTTCATCTCACTTGGCCTTGTTGTTATTTCTGTGGGACCCATTTTTTATTCGTGGTTCAAATGCTTGGGAACTAACAGCTCTTGCTTCATCCAGGTGAGTTTTTTACCCCTGATAAGGCTGCCTGCAGACACCTTTAGAGAGGCTGTTGCGTTTCTGGATACAAAATTCTTGTGATGGAGGATTTGCATTTTTGCTCCATTTCAGAGCCATGCCTAAGAGGAGAGTCACGTCCTCATGGAACCCGTACCTCACTTCCTCTGGCACTGACCGGCGACTTGGGACTGAGCACGAGTGCCCCTTACCTTTGTAGGTCACGACCGGGTGCTCTGCCCGCTGGCACTGGGATGTGTCTGCCTCCGACTGGGCCAGTCGCCACCAGCCCAGGCTCAGGAACAGCCATGCGATGATGCAGGGCCCCTTCATGGTGGGCAGGAGGCCGCGGGCACTGGACACTCGTCTTCTAGCCAGAAGCTCCTCTTCCCGTCATGGGGGGAGGTGCCTGAAACACAGTAAGGAGAGGAAGCGATGAAGTGAGTCCTGGCTTCTGCAGGGCAGGGTTTAGCTGAGTGGAGTCACTATTTTAGAAAATAAAAATTAGGGCGCGTCCTGCTGCAGCAGCAGTTGGGTCAGTCGCCTCTGAAGGACGCAGGCCACACAGCTCTGGGTTGGAGCCCCACGCCTGGGCAAAACAAGCAGCGTGAACAACTGAAATGAAAAATAAAGCGTTTCTTCCTCCTCTTTCTTCCCGCCTGCTTGCCTGCTATTGCCTTCATTCCTGCCCACACCTTTCCTTTAAAATATAATATTCAATAAGCAAATGAGAGATAAATAAAAATCAGCAGAATTGGGAGGCTATAGGATGGATTAAGAAAAAAATAAAAATAAGCTTATAAGGTATAGACAACCATACCTTTCTCTCACACGTGTGTCCAGACAGACCTCTCTTTCTCTTAATAATTTCTTGATATAACCCGTCATCTTACACAAGGTTCTGGTTCACACTCTCTCAAGCCAGCGGAGTCCTCGCAAGGAGCGTGGTTTAAGAGCTGACATCACTGACAGATTTTCCCTTCAAATGTGCCCCTCACCTCTGACACAAACCTCTCTACCTGTGCCCCTCAGGACCCCAGCGCTCCCTTTTAATAGCCAAAAGACCCTTCTGAATCAAGTCAGAGCCACTGTTGCTATAATTATCTGATTAATATGATCCTACTCAACTCTTTAAAATGCCCCAAGTTGGTGAATTTACTTTGCAAAATGTGTAAGGGACCTGCCTGCTAAGTTTCTGCTGGCAATCAAGTGAGAATCAAGGAAAACCCATGTTGAGCACCTACTGAGTGAAATGAAAATACTATTCAAGGAGCCATGAGACTTGAAAGTTTATAACCCATTTAAGAGATTAATAAGGTTTAAATAAGAGAGGCTTGTAAAAGTAACTCTAATCCAAGCTGTTGGAAAACCCTAAAAAGAAGCCCGGGCGCTGTGGGAGGTAAGGAGGACTGCTATTTAGAGGGATGGGGTGGGCCCACAGAGGAGCTTCTATTTGAATGTAACACGCAGGATAAAGAGGATTTCAACAGATGGAGCATCTGGAAGTGCGTCTCATGCCAAGGGAAGAGGATGAAAAGACACCATCGGGCCAGAGGAAGCAGCAGGCACGACGTTTTGGGAACAGGGTATTTGTTCTGGCCCCAGACTCCAGGAGGTCTGGAGCGACTGGTGGGAAGCAGTTTGGAGAGAGGCGCAGTTCAAATTTGGAAGGCAAACTGCAGTGAGGCCTGAGGTCTCCATTTTTAGGCAAACACACCAACATAGTATATTAACACGAGAAGTCATACGAATAAGATTACACTCAACACAGGGGAGGATGAGTTGAGAAGAGCAAAGACATGAGATTCCTTTCCAGCGATGGCAATCGTTCCGAGAGAGACAAGTGAGGCTGACTTCAGACGCTGTGGGTGTGAATAGAATTCATCTGAGCACAGCAAACGCTCAACGTGATGTGTAAGAGAAAGAAAGGTAAAGAGGGTCACACAGTGGCTACATGTGACACAGCCCCCTGGAATGTGGGCAGATGTCCCTTTGGGGGATAGGAGCTGGCCCTGTGACTGAGAGGTCCACGCAAAGACCACAGGGTGAGGGTGCTCATTTCCCTGCAGACCCAATGGGAATGGCAGTTCCCAGTACCCGTCTCCTAGGTCACCTTCTTTGGGGCACTGAGACCCAACATCGGTAGTCAGACGAGACATCCATACAAGGGAGACCGCACATAAGGCATTCCTAGTGACATTCCCCATGGAGCCCGGCTTCCCAGCTGAGTGAGAAGACGTGAAATCCACTAAGTGAGTTCAGTACCTCACAGAATTCTCTTCCTGAGAGCAAAGGACTCACCCTGTTGGGCCCTCCCCAAATTCCCACCCCCAAAAGTGTGAAATATAATACAACGGTCGAGGCTCTAATCTGCTACATTTCAGGGGAAAGAAAGCAAAGAGGCACAAGTGGACTCAGGACAGAGAACCTAAGTGACATCTAGGAAAGAAATGCCATCTATTCAGGTATAATAAACAACAGAAGAGTTTTCCTTAGACACGGATATGGTCAGTAGTTTGGTACATGTGAAGTTTAAGAGGCTGAGAAAATATTTAAGGGAAATGGAGTGGTATTGGAAATCCTGACTGGCTGCTCAGGAAGAAAAAATAAAATTTCAGAGGCAGCAAGTTTGGAAGAGTTAAATACCTGGGTGTGGTTAAGATCTATCAAGGGAAGAAAGAGAGAGAGAAAGAGGCTAAGAGAATTGCTTGTTGCAAGTTATTTTACGGGTAACTGCACACAGGTGAGAGAAGGGATCAGAGGTAGCACATCAAAGGAATATGGCATCGTGGACTTCACGTTAGGCTAGAGAACAGAAATAACACTTTTAAAACAGAGTTCTGGTCAACCACAACCCGATGTGGCAGAACAGAGACCACTGACTTCAGTGGTCAGTCAGTGGTCAACTTGCAGGGACAGTTTCAGCAGAATAGGAGACAGACTCCACATAGCAAGAAACCAAGAGAGGATGGATGGGTCAACGTGGTGTAGAACAGGCATAGCAACCTTGGATGCCAGTGAACACAGAAAACATTGGCTAAGCACTTAGATACCAAAGTTAGGATCATTTTAGGATAAGGAAAACCTCATTCAAGGAGGCTTCTTTCTGAGGAATGGCAATTGGAGAAGACATTATAGACTTGAGAGGGTATCAGTTGGAGGAGGAGCCAGCAAGTGGGTATGAAGGAAAGGCAGGTGCCCGTGAATAAATGATGTGTTTCAGGATGGAACAAACAAAGACTGGGGGCACATCAAATTTCCTAGTCTCTACATGTTGAGTCCCATTGATGGCAATGCTCCCACAGACAGAAATACTCAAGTAGGGCAAAGAAATAGTAAAGGCGATGGAGCAAATCATGATGAAAGCAGAGTTTAGCTTCTGTAGGAGCTGGGCCATGTAAGAAGGCAGGGAGAGGAAACATAGCCAAGTGTTGTGTAGACGCACTTTCCCAGCCAGGTACAGCCCTTCGCGAGGGGCAGCGGCAGCAGAGGGTTGACCAACAGACACAGGTGCTACCTTTCCCGGTGATCAAATTAAAAGTATGAATAATCTCACTCTCAGGAAAGGAAGTCATAGTCTACAAAACTAGAGGATGTTCTAGCATTCCACTCTAGATGTACTCACATGAAGGAGACTATCTTTTCTTTTCCTTCTTACCTGAGACAGAAGGCATGAATGTTCATCAAATGAAGCATCTTAACCACAAATAAGCCTTTTTCAAGGTGTCCTAGATGTCTTTTAGTTCTGTTCACAGCAAGGCTATGCCCTCACCAATCCACACAGGCAAGGCTGGAGGTTATTATCACAGTCTCATGTCAAAACAAATCAATGATGATAAAAATAATATGGGAACAGTAAAGAAAGTAACAGCAAGCACTCAGCAAGTGCTGGCCCCGTGGCAGGCATAACCCCAAGGACTTCCAGCCAACGCCTGGCACCAGCAGGCACGCAGAACCTCTCTGATATATGGACTCCCAGTGAGTGCTGTCTGATCAGATGGGCGGGAACGTTGTCCTATCTTGACTTAGACAAAGCTCCTGTCAGCTAGGGGCCAAGACCAAATTCTTCTGTCGCGCGTACTTTTTCAACATGTCAGGCCCAAGCTAACACCAAATCCTCTTCTGCGAACTATGAAAGGAGTTACAGAGACCAGTGGCCACCTGGGACGAACCTTCGATTACACACAGTGCACTCTCACCTCGGCCTAACATCTTTGCCTCCTGAAAGAAAGGTGGGGAAACCAGCACAGGTGCTTCGCGAAATGCTCCCTCCCTGGACTTTGGAAAGGTATGATTAGAGAAGGAGGAAATGGCATGTCACAAAAAACGCTGCTAAAATGGAACACGTCGGTAGACTGTGCGCAGATGAAATTACATGTCTGCCAGGCTAAACTCAGGGAAGCACATTTAATGACAACAGGTGATTTTTAGAAGTTTATAATTTTCAGACTATAACAGGTTTCTATTTTTTCTTAAAATAAAGGTACTATAAACAATCATCACGGTCTAGTGCCAGGAAAGTCATGCACAGACTTCCTTTAAGAGTAGGCTTTTCTGAGCATCCCACTATGCCCAGGAAACGCCTTGAAATACCTTTGACTCTGAAAAGGCTCAGTTCTAACCACCCTGGATCTTTCAATTCCATCTCCACTTAGTGGGAAGGGAGTACACCGATGTCAGGATTTTTGCAATTCTACTCAGCACTAAAGACACTTAGAGGCGGAGATTGCTCTGCTCTGGGAACTTCTCTGCACGCGTCCCAGGGTTCTACCTGTCCATGCCAGCGGCAATCCCTCCTCATGCCAGCAATTGTCTCCACACTTTGCCGAATCATCCCTGGTCGAAATCTCTGATTTGCATGATCAAAATACCGCTCCCTCTTTAGAAGCTAAATAAGCTATCATCCCATAAAAGATGACACTAAACTCTGCTTGTATAAATAACTGAACTGAATTTGTATTGAGTCATTTCAGCAACATTTCAAGAAAAATACAAGTCACGTTCACGAGAACTACTTGCTACATGGGAAACATACAGCAGGAAGGAATTTTTCAAAGGGTCAGTTTCAACACAAGTTGTTCTAATTTCATCCCACCATCCCTGGAAAATTAAAACTACATTAGGTAAGTGAACACTAAACAAATGAGTTTGCCAATAGAAATATTTGTCAGAGCAAGTCAGTGTGGGCTACAAAAAAGCAGCATTTTTGGTGGCATTTACCTCGCAGGCCCTGAAGTCTGCCTTTGCGGTCCCTGATGCGGGAGGCTCACTGCCTGTGCTCCAAGGAAACAACCAACAAGCTGCATTGAAGGATCTGTGCAATAAACAACATTTCCATTCACACCCACTCTGCAAATGAATAGGCATCAGGAAACAGAAAATAAATGGCTCCTTTTAGTCTTTTTTTTTTTTAAAGTGCTGTCAAATAAAAAAGAAATCAAAAGAATGAAGGCTCACACAAGAAGTTCTGCTGAGAGAATATGGTCTAACTAGTTATTAACAAAGACAGACCTACATCCACCGCAAAGTGCTCCTGCTCAGAGGAAGCGGGTTTCTTCGGAGCCTGAGACCTGGTGTGCAGCTGGAGGTGGCAGACCCGCGGGCACGGTCACAGTCACCAAACCCTCTGGCGAGCCCCTACCTGACTCCTTACAGACTGGAGAGAGGACCAGGTTTCAGCAGAGGGCTGGGGGACTCAGGAAGCCATGCCCCACACCTCCAGGCATCAGCTCTGCCCTCTGTATCAAAGGGCAGAGCCAGTGTGCAGGACGCTGCCACAGGTGTGCCGGGGATTACAGGCAGTGACAGTCTGTTGTCACTTCCAAGCCACCAACGGCAGAGCTTGGAGGCGGAGGGGGCGGACAGCTCTCCTGAAACGTCTGCACGTGCCCAGGATCTTTCCAGCTCTGGCCCTTTTCCACTGGATCCGAGACTGAAATCCCAGCCCAGACTGAATGCAGGACCTCTGAAGAGTTGCCCAGCGCCCGGCAGCCCACTCATCCTTTCCCCGCACCCCCTGGCATGCGGAGCCCGGCTGGGTTACACAATCCTCAGCTGCTGACAGGGAGGCAGCTCTGCCCTGTCCAGAGACGCTCCAGATTCCGCTGCCCTTTCCAAAGAAAACAGGAGACCTTTCCTCACGCACCCCCAGGCTCCCATCGCAGAGGTTCCCTGGGACCCAGGCACCCAGCGGGTCCTCAGGGTGAGCCTGCACACTGGCTGACAGGTCTTGCCACAGATCCACACCAGGAGGGTCTTCGCACCTGGCCAGGACAGCCCGGGTCCTCTCTGCATGTCCTGCCGGGAACTCCCACTGGTCACAGCGCCCTTCTCAAAGGCAGCACGTCGTCTCACAAGGGGCCATACTTCTGTTTCCTCCACTGCTTTTAACAAGAAGCAAGCAATGGGTTGAAGCCTCGTGACTCTCCCCAGCTGATGTGTTCCAGCTCCAAGCTGCTGATCGGGCGTCTGGGGGAACCCGAAATCTCAGCGCCAGAGTTGTCCTGAGCACGTGGACCGTACACCCTCTACACTGAGCAGCACTGTGCCAGAGAGGGCCTTCCTAGTCCCGTGGCGGACATCAGGCAGGGGATGAGCCAGAAGCCCTGAATTTCAGAGGGGAAAGCTCAGGTCCAAAGCATCCAGTCTATTCTCTACTTTGGAGATGAGAAAGCAAGAGCTCAGATGAAAGGGGTCTTTCTGGTGGACGTAGGAGCAAGTGGTAGGGACAGTTCACCCCAAAACAGCGCTGCCACCACTGCTCCATCCCCTGGTCACGCAGGGGAGCGCACACCCCAGGGCCCCAGGACAGCTGGCCAATTCACCCCCCAGATCAGGGAAAATCAGGACGGATGACTCACGGCACAGAGAGAGGTGACACAGGGATGCCACTGACCCATCAGTCACTCGAAGGACGTCACCGTGGGCAAGGGACCGCCCCCCCAACACAGGGGGCAAAGAGGCACCGACCACGTCTCGGCCTGCAGATGGCAGTTTATAAGTCAGCATCTACCTGTCGATCTTGATGAGACAGAGGCGGGTCTGAAGAAAGCAGAAGAGAGAGGAATTCCCTCTGAATAAAGGAGGAAGGCAGAGGCTGCGTTTCTGAAGACTTTCACGTTAGGTGGCTCAGAGAAGCTGAAACCAATAAACCCGGGGACTCAGAGCCAGGGAGTGGCTGGCTGGAGGGATCGCAGTGCGTGAACCTTGCCCCATCCCTATCAGAGCTCCTGGGTCCCAGCAGGAAATGAGATGCAATGAGGAATCAATAAAGCCATAACCTTAAGTCAGTGCCCAGCGTTCCAGTAAACAGATTCTTCTCACCCTTTTCAAAGACATTAACTGAGCGTTCTATTCTTCGGGAAATAAAGGGGAATTACAGCTTTCTCGTTATTGCATTGACCCTGAAGGGAGACCCAGGATGTTCACCAAACACATGGCCTCTTCCATTTTCATAAAAACGGGATCCTTTCTGTGCCTGTTAACAGCCACAGGTCGGCCGAAAGAGGTTTAACAGCAGTGAATTTGTGGAAGTTTTTGAGCAACGTGTTGAGGAAAACACTCACAGTGCTCAAATACAGAAGTCAGGCTGGCTGCCGCCTTCAAGTGACTGAGTACTCAGCTGGCTTTGTTATTCACAGATTTCCATCATATCTGAACTGAGATGAGATGGAATTTTATGGCTATATAAAATGACCTCATGGCATAAAATGGGAAAAAGCAAACATTAAACTATTTTATACATTTCAATAATGGTTCAGCTCCAGTGACCTTGTTTTATCTCTCTCCTCAAAGAGAATCGTTATTACACTTTTGCCTTTTTCCCCTGTTTAGCTCCAGATCGCCTGGAGGAACCATAAAAATATATGAAGTCCATTAGATAAAATTATTATTTACACAAAGGCAAAATTAATTTTATCTGTCAGCAGGTTTTAAAGCTAAGCGAAGGTTCATTCAATCTACTCTTGTGTTAGCCAAACCAACGAAAACTCTGCCAGAGACAGACAGAGAGACAGAGAGAGAACAAGAGGGGGAGAGAGAGAGGGGGAGAGAAAAATCTTAAATAATGAGCCTTTCAAGGCAACGTAACCACATAGACGATTTCTAAGGACTTACTCAAGAGGCATTTCCTGCAGGCCAACGCACATGGACACAGTAAAGCGATCACGTTAGAATGACGCTCACATGTGGCGCCATATTCATAGCTCCTGTCTGCTTTCCTTGAAGACAGGTTGGACTTCAAACGCCACTTCCTCGACCATCAGCTAGAAGGCGAGCCGTCCATGCCAGCGCAAAGCAAACAGTGAGCCGGGAGAAAGGGTTGCCTGTGTAATTATTTCTTGGTCATCTTCTGATGGGCAGATTCACTGATCTTATGCAACTGGACATCCCCATGGCCTTTGCTCCTGAGTATCCGCCAGACCCTCTCTTGCCTGGTTTCCAGGACACGCCAATCTCCCTGCACACCTACTGCATCCAGAACTCTTGCTGCAGGAACAAGAGCAGCCAAATGTCTCTCACTAAGACACCTAAGGGTTAAAACCATCTCACTCTGCAAAGACAACACCTGTCATTTTTCTCTTCCCTCTTCCCAGAAGGAAGGACCACTCAAGTGTGAATCAAACAGGACTCCAGACAGCCCAGGGCTGAGCCTGCTCATCTGCACTGTCCCCCAGTCCTGCCCCTTTACAGCCCCTGAGGAACTGGAGGTTTGCTGGTCTATTTATTAAACCTCATATCTTTTCTACCAACCTCCTCCCCTTGATTACTGGCTTTTGGGTGGCGAGCGGCTGAACCTGAGTCTGGTAACACTCTGACTTCCCAATCTTCTTTTCCATGAAGTCACGCTCCAAACTCTCCTAAACGCTCATTTCTTCTCAATCTACACACGCTCAGGGGCTCTCCCTTCCATTCGCATGTTCTAATAGGCTTTCTAAAACTGGTCACTCCCAAACCTATGACTCCCCCCAAAACCTCCTCACACAGTCCAGACTCATAAATCAAAACATTAGTCTTCACATAAATAAGTGAGAGGTCCCTCATCTAAAGGAGACCTCACCATGCATGATTAATTACCAACCACCTCATTTATGTCTCTGCTGGTTGGCTCCCTGTGCATAGCCAGCCAACCTGCATCCCAAGGACTCACCCACCATTCCCCCTCCTTTATCGTACCGGTGTGTGTCTGTCATTTTGTCCCTACATTCTGACAACACTGCCTTTACACATATCCAGAACTGCATCCTCCTCCCCACCCTGACCAAAGTCCTCCATTGGTCCAAACAGCAGCTGTCCTTTGAAGGGTTTCCGCACCTCTAATCCTAACTCTTAATCATCATCCCCTAGCTGCTATGTCTGATTTTTCCCACTTTTACCTATTCCCACTTGGCCCCACCATACATCAACTCTCATTGCTAGACACTCTTGATCACCTTGAACCACAATTACCTGCATATCTGCTTCATTCTAAAACAAGCTGATGAATTCTTAACCCCCTGACAACACAGGAAACAGTATAGACAAACAATCACCACCAGATAAGTGAATTAATGGGGGAAAATACACATTCACATACATCTCTCTACTGTCTTTACAATATGTCTGCTTCCATTAAAATGCTATTCACGTCCCCTTTCTTCTAGGACTCTACTGTTCATTGTCACAGATGTTTCATTCCTTTATTAAAGTTCTCTTAACATCTGGTTCCAATACAAGGATTCCCATGGTTTTGAGAAATGTCCTTTCTAAATGTCATCCTTTTCTAATTAGTGATCAAAGGGATGAAGGGATTACTAGAGGTGGACTGCTAAAGAGGAAGTTTCCCAGGGCCGGAAATATGAAAGCACATGGAAGATATAAGCAAAGTGTGAGTCCGAGGGGTGGGAGAAGGCTTGCTGGCACACCAGAAGCTCCCAGAACCACTTGGAAAGTCAGAAGACAAAAATGGAGGCTGTTAAAATGGAGGAATTCCTCCCCGAAACACATCCCTCAAAGCCACTATTCAAGGAAGAATATAGAAATATCTTGAAATACCATCAAATATATTTATAGATCAAATGGACTGGCAATAGATTTAGAAAAACTAGGACATGAAGTGACTATGTCTCTGCTCTGGTGTCTTCAGATTTCAGTGGAACGACCCATGTATATGATATCAGATGACACTCAACCTACTAGGCAAAATGGCCTAGACATGAAAAGCTGATACTTTTGAGTTCATTCAAATCTACAGCTACCTTTTCTCTGGGGAAGAAAAAAATAAAAAAGACTTCAAGAGCAGTAATTTTTATTTTGTGGTTAGTACATCCAAAATAAGAATAATGTATCCTTGTTAAAATAAAAAAACTGAGACATATATCAAAGATTCCGCAATATTGTGATTTATAAGAGTATATTTTTGGTCATTCAGTTGACAAAAAAATATATATATCATATTTATTTGGTCTTGATTCATAGTTCCTGGCCCACAGCTCCCCAAAGTCTTGGAATTTCCTAAGTCCTAAGAGGGATAAATGTTTCACTTGTTAGGTGAAAGAGGTGACATTGCAAAGCACCTAAGGGTGGGTGGTTATCAGGGAAACCGACATGTGATTGGAGGGTTGGAAGCTCAGTCCCACCCCCAGATATCCTGGCAGAAGAGAGGGGCTAGATGTTGAATCAGTAGCCAATGACCAACAACCTAATCAATCATGCCTATGAAATGAAGCCTCCATAAAGTCCCAAGAAGAAGAGGTCTTCTGAGAGTTTCCAGGTGAGGGAGCAGGTAGAGGTGCTGGGAGAATGAATGAGGTTCCTAGAGTGGGCAACAGAGCTGTTCCTGGGCCCACACCTGGGTCCAAGCGTCTCTCCTATCTGACTCTTCCTGGATCCTATGTCGGGGAGCTACAGGACTGGTGACTGTCACCTGGAGTCTGAGGAGGGGATCCTGGGAACTCTAACCTGTAACCAGCAGGTCAGAGGCAGAGATAACATGTCATCTGGGGTGGAGAGTGGTCTTGGAAGACTGAGCCTTTGACCGGATGGATCTGATCCTCTCTGGGTAGACAGTGTCAGAGTTGAGTTGATTCGCAGGCACCCTGCTAGAGAAATGCTTGTGGAAGGTAGGCCTCTGAATGCCACACTGAAAACTGAGCTGCAGGGACCCAGCAGAGTCCACTAATCAGAGAAAAGTGAAATAGCAACGAAGGTGATGTATGATATTAACACAGCTCTTACTTCATGGATACAAACCTGCAAAATGAATACGATCACACCTTCCTCTTTACGTAGGCGGAGACAAGACTCAAGGAGATCCCACAAATAAAGGAAAGAACTAAAAATTGAACAGGAGACTCTTTGCCCCCCAAACCCAGGATCACGTTGCACTTCTGAAGAGACCCCGCCCATCTATACCACATTTACGGAAAGGCTGTGTATTGACTCGTGGCTGGCGACTTCTAGACGGGTGGACCATCTGGCTGAAGAAACAAGCAGATGCTCTATTTTTGACTTCTTATAGGGTTTGAATAGGTCTTTCTTGCGGACAGAAATTTCACCAAGCAACCAGCAGCAACATTACTCAAGACTCTGGAATCAGAGATTTTGGTCACCGAGACTAAATCCCACTGACGACTAAAGGACCTTGAGCAACTAAGGGCTGACTCCTCAGTGTCCTGTGCTGTCTTCTGGCAGCAGCTCCGCACCCTCCCGGGACCCACAGTGTGAACAGCATCTACTGGCAGATGACTATAAATCCCCACCCCACCCTGTCCCCGAAGCTGCAACTTCCATCTCTTTTCACTTGTACTTGAGTGACAAATAATTAGCTTCCACCAAACAGGACCGAAGACACTGCTGATGAACCCCCTATTCCAAATCTGCTTCCTTCCAAGGCCTCCCCATCCCAGCGAGGGCAATTTTTGATTTCTCTCATTTCCCCACATGACATGACACCATCAGTAAGGCCTGTCACAGGGCTCACACACCTGTCTCCTTCTCTCACCTGCACGGCTGTGATCCACTTCACCCATGTCCTCTGTCCCTGACAGCGGACGCCTCCCTCCTTGGCCTTAGGGCTTCCGTGCGGGCCTCCCAGAGGTACACTCTCTACGTAAGGCCATCTTCGCAAAGATTCTAAAATATCTAGCCCTAGTTGCTGAGAGTAGAATGATGATCTTCAGGGACTGGGGGAGGAAGAAACGGAGAGGTGTTGCTCCAGGGACAAAGTTTCCGTGACAAGGTGAGTCCGCTCTGGAGATCCAGTGTAGAGCCTGGTGACAATAGTTCCTGACTTCGTGTCACTTATTTGAAATTCCAAAGAGAGTAAGTGCTGAATGTTCACACCACGAAATATGAAATAATGGAAAGATGTAAGCTGAAGGACAATTAATCACTTGATGTTAATCATTTCACAATGTCATTACATCAAAGCACCACACTGCACACAGTAAATATATACAATTGTCATCACATATACCCAATAAAGATGAAAAACAGAAAGGACTAAAGTAAAATGCATAAATATTTTAAAATGTATGGAGCTGTAATAAAACCATACAGAGGGGATATAGTTAGTAAGATTAGGTACTTTGTCCTTGATTAAACCCCTGGGGTGAAGGGGCCCCAAAACACAAGCCCCTGAGCCCAGACGACACAGGCCCCTCTGGGCTTTCCCCCACCTCCCCAACCCCTGGGCACGCAAACTCCTCTGGGGTGTAAACTTACTGTGTTATATACAGACGCCGATGTACAATGATACACGCCTTAAGCCACTATCATGTTTTGGTGCAATTCTCCTTCAATAAAATTTCATAAATGGAGACGTAGATAAAAACTTTATAATTGGATTAACGTAAACATGAATGAACAACAGAAATAATTCTCTACATCTCTGCCTTCCCGTGACCAAACCACTCAGATGGACTAGGAAACTCACTTATCCTCTTCAGTCCCATGTTCTCCATGTCTGCCTAAGACACCATGTTCCTCCATGGTCACATTAGAATACGAGATCCACTCTGAGTCCACATCACACCAGCTCCTCCATCTTGTACCTGGTTCCCCAAGGAGAAACAGGGACACACCCAATCAGCCTCCTTGGGATGCAGCGTGTCTCTGTGGCCCTCAGATCCTCAACACTGGCTTCTTCTGCCTCACATCATGGCCTCCTTGCTGTAAAGCAGGACTTTAAGAGATGAACCTGTGCCCCTCTCATTTCTGCAGCCCCTCAGAGCCCACAACCCATTCATATCAAACTACTTCATATTTGGTGAATAAATGGATCAGCCAACCAAGACCAAACAGTGAAGAGAAGCATCAAGTTAATATAGGAAAAAATTGTGAACAGTTGAGTTTGGAAACACGTAAATGAACTGAGAAATTATTACACCTGGCAGAGAAACAGAATAAAACCTCAGGGCAGTATTTACCAAGAATGGGGGTAGTTAATGAATTTCCCTGTTTGAAATGAAACGGCCAAAGTTGTAAGTGATGAGATCAAATACATTCTGGCATGCTCATACCATTAAATATTTCTCAACTTGTAAAACCAAGGTAGTCAAACTCTAAACACTTTATTCATCAATGATGTTTATTGAAAAAAGAAGTGTAGGCATTTATCTATAAAGAAGAAAGATTCATTGTTGTTGTTTTCAAAAATAAGCCAAATGTTTTCTCTTAATGCTTGTAGGCATAAAAAAAATGTGGCTACACCTAATAAATAGTGATATTTTATATTCTGTATGGTCTGAATGTTCAAAACCATTTATCTGTTTTATAATTTACATGGAGTTAAAATATTTGGCTTTAAAAGCATGAATGCATTGAAATTAGTTTTATGGGTTCACCAATGAGACGGGAGTCTTAACAAACAGGTAGATTCAGTTCAGATTTTACTTACTGGGTGCAAGGGACTAGAAAATAAGGAGAGAATAAGTAAAACAGAAAACAGGACAGGTTTCAAAACAAGATGGTTAGAGAAACCAATGCCAGCAAAGGTCAACTTCCCATAAATATTCTCCAAACCAAACAGGAAACCCCTATTGTTGTCACTTTAAGTCGGTGAAGAACAGTTCTCGTGAGAACTCCAGGCATGTGGTGTAGACAGTCAGTGACAGGTATTACTAATCAAGAATCCTTACACACCTTTACCTGCCACATTCCCTTTACTGGGGGAAAACCTTCATGCTCAGCTAAGGAAGTGAAATTGATCTGATATCCCTTGAAGATCTGCAGAACTCTGTTCATGTTGAAAAGAAATGCACTCGGGCATTGACAAATATTTCCCATCTGACAGCCGTTCTGTGTTTTTGTCCTCAAAGTCACCACTTGAGCTGGGTAAACAGCACATACTTCTAAAGTCACAAAAGGAAAGTGAGGCTCGTGTTTGTTCTGATGATAAACAAGAGATGGAGTTTCCAATGGAGTGTGCAGCTGAAAGTGTGCCCCTCCTCTCACATCACATGTAAGAGGCAATGCTGTGGGAAATTCCTACAGTGTCTCTGATTACCAGCACAGCACCCGAAGGAGCAGTCACTGACCACAGAGCTGAGATCTGAGGTGACGGGTCTGTGCTATAACTCACGAATATCTCATTCTGGACACTCAGCTGCCTCTTGAGCACACAGCTAGCCTTTGAGGACACCTCCTTGCAGCAGAGCAGAGAGATCCATCCAATTTAATAACTAATCTCACAGATCATCTTCTGCATCAACTTGCAGAAGAAAGCTGCCTACTAGAGAAGTCAGAGAGAAAGTTTGTTTCCACCGAGAGAATCCAAAATTGCTCTAATGACTGCCATTTTGGAAATGCAGTTGGTGGTAACCACCTCTTGAGCACACAGCTAGCCTTTGAGGACACCTCCTTGGAGCAGAGCAGAGAGATCCATCCAATTTAATAACTAATCTCACAGATCATCTTCTGCATCAACTTGCAGAAGAAAGCTGCCTACTAGAGAAGTCAGAGAGAAAGTTTGTTTCCACAGAGAGAATCCAAAATTGCTCTAATGACTGCCATTTTGGAAATGCAGTTGGTGGTAACCAAAACTGGCCAACAAAACATACTTTTTTGATTTGACATAACAGATACACACACACACACACACACACACACACACACACACACAAAGCACAAAAAGAAAAACAAAACAAAACCAACAACAGAAATTTTTAGGAGGCTTAAAAGTATTCCTACGCTTTGCCTTGAGTTTCATTTCTAGAACATTCTCTGGAGGAATTCATCAGCCATGTTAACAACGATCCACATGGAAATATGCTCCTCCTAATATGATGAATATGTTATAGCCATGATTTGTAAGCTGGTATTTAGGGAGAGGGAAATGGTTCTAGACCAATTAAATGCATCAAGAATACACACTACTATTTTTAACAGAAATTCTATAAGCAGGAAACTTAAATTCAGTGTATGGCACATAAATACAGGCCTGTCTGCCCACCAATGTGTCCTCACAGGCATTCACACACATAAACATGCTCAGATGGAAATATAAACATTTGAGCCCTGAGAGTGACTGTGACCTGGATGCAAATCCAGTTTGGCCATTTGTGGGCCTCTGCTTCCATTTTCAAGTGGGGACAACCCTTGTGGTCTTTCTCCTAAGGTCCAAGGCAGTTTCCTCTTTTAAATGCTTTATCAGTATATTTGCAGTGAGGGACCGCTGTTGCACAACACCACATCAGCTTTGAGGATGCAGGTTGGTTCTTCATCAAATATGAGACATCACACCATGCCCGACACAACATTGCTAATAAGAGTTTTAATTTTTTAATCAATGGGCAACACTTCAGACAATACCCAGCACATCGCATGTGATCAATAATCGTTAGAGGTGACAATAGGGGTCCTCACTGCTACACTTTGCATCTGGAGGAAAATACACCCAATCATTAGAATTCTGACATACGTGTTTCTGAACTATTTTTTCAAACTTTCGGGAGTTATTTTTGCAAGCTTACCGCAAATGAGCATGGAGGTTGTTTTCATTGAGAAAACACTTATGTATTTTTTGGCTAGGATATGCTACAGAGATTATCAAGATGAAATGGGGACACAGACACCCTCTCTGACTACTTTTCTTTGCCAGTGTGCAGAAGCAGCGTTCATAAGACCTGCTGTGGGCCACCTGTCACACGTGGCGTGCTGGAAGACACCAGGAAGGACAGGGAAGATGGCACGTGTCAAAAGATACACTTCAGTTACCTTTAAAGGCACAAGTATTTTTGTATCTTATCAGAGTTTGATCGACTGCATTGTTTTACACTTTTTAAAAAGTTATTCTTAATGAATTTTTGAAGGAGCATTGCATCACAACGTCCTGTAGGTTTGGTTGGGCATCACTGTACAAAGGCATCTGCATATGACACGCTAAGTTCACCATCACTGGTCTGGTTTTTGCTTCACCATAGACTTGATGCCCTCTACGCCACGTAAAAGCCATCTCCCTACTTCCAGGGCACCAGGGCAAGGGGACCACACGCAGAGACACACCCGGCTTCTCCAGAGGGAACTCCAGGCGGCCAAAGAATACTTTTTAGCAGTAAGGAAGAAGAGACGTTAGATACAAGAGAAGCCCCCATAAAACTGCCAGCACATTTCTCAACAGAAATAGGAATTTAGAATGTAGAAATAAGAAATTAGAATTCAAACTATGTTTTGTTTAACTGATGCAACATATTGATCAAAGATCTGCAGACTGAAGCAAGCAGACAAAAAACAAATTTTTTTAAATACGATGTCCTGTAGCCTAAAAAAAAAGGTGACGATAGTGTGACCTTAAATGCAAGATGAAATGTAGGAGGTGGCATGGACATCACTCCCTGGATGAAAGCAGGGCCACAATGTTCAAGAACATCACAGCTAGGGATTTGAATTATCTTCCAAGTTTCTGCCACACACCAAATTGAAGATAAAGTACAATGAGATCATAACCTTCAAAAGCTTACTTTGTTGTCCAGGGGTTTTCTCCAGGGGTCAGTGGTGATTCTCACAAATTAGAGTAGGAGAGTTAGAGGAAGAGACCAGAGTGCAGGCATAGAGGGAAAATACCTGATCAATGGAGGAAGGTCCAGCAGCATTGAGGACACTGTGCGCAGAGACCAGTCCCTCCAGCCCATTAGGTCAGAAGTCTCCTCCATTTACTAAATTGACTCAGTCAAAAGTTACATTTTCTGCATGCAATAACATGAAACCTTCTCTAACAAATGGAAAGCTTGAGAATCATAGAGCTTAATCTAAGTAAGAAATTTTGATTCAGAGAAGGCAATCTTCTAATTTCAGGTTAATGGCAATCCAGAAAGGAGCCAGGCCAGGATTTGAATCCACATGGGTTTGACTCAAAATCCATAATGCAGTCATGCATCCCCAGTGATATAAAGACTGTTAAAGTGTCAGGCAGGCTGACAATCTTCCAAAGATCTTGTGCCAAGACCAGTGGAGAAAGCACCATATTTTTTAACTTTCTAAAGTATTAACATTTCAAATGCAAAACTAAAATAGTTGTTGTCTCTCTGTAAAAATTAATTCTAAAAAACCAGCCATTCCACTCCCAGGTATATACCTACGAAAAATTAAAATATGTGCCCACACGAAAACTTGTGCATGAGTGTTCAGGACACTATTCATAACAGTCAAAACAATTTCAAATGCCTATCAACTAATGAATGGTGAATGTATGAAGAAAGTGTAGTGGACCCTTCAACCAGTATGAAGAATGAATGAAGTGCTCACACACATACAGCATGGATGAACCTTGGGAGCATTATGCTACGTGAAAGAGGTCTGTCACAGAAGGCAACATATTATAGGCGTTCACTTACATAAAGTGTCTAGAACAAACATCCATAGGGACGACACAGGTTGCTGATGGGCAGAAGAGTCTGTGCTACTGGATAACCCGTTCTATTTGTTGGGATGAAGATATTCTAAAATTAAATGGTGGTGGTAACACAAGGTGGTAACACAGGAACATAGGGAATGTGCTACACACTTAAAATAGGTGGAACTTATGGTACATAGGTTACAAATGTAAAGGGGTGATTAAAAAAAACTCCAGATTCTAAGCCAGGCTGTTCCAGGTTCTTGTGATGTTGGATCCAAGAAGCAGAAGCCAGGGGGAAAGACAGAAGGCTGGAGTCTGGCTGATTTCCAGGAGGTGCCATGTGGGTCTTTTCAAAATCCTAGGGGAAGAGGGGCTTCAGCAGTGGTGTTTGGTGGTAGCATAAAGCAAGGGGTTTTCCAAGTAAAGACAGAACTCTTCATACCACAACCTTTTCATAGGCTAGGTTCCAGTTAGCTCAACATGTGTGCAGGTAGGTGAGCTGCTGGTCTAGAGAACAAGTCAAATGCCATACAAAACCAAGGTGAATCTGACATTCTTAGTCAATGGTGAGAGCTCAAAGCACACGTTTAGGCTGAAACGCACTAGTTATGCAGAGAACATATTGCTAAATAGAATTCATAAATCAACTGACTATAATAACTCTAAACACCATGCTTATTATAAATAACTTTATAATTTAGATAATCCACCATTATACATAACCTCATCATCTACATGACATGTTTTCTGATTTTCATTTACTTAGTTGTGGTGGTGTGACCTGGTTCTTAGTCCAAGAATGGACTGTCCTCTCCAACATGCAAGACAAGCGCAATCTTAGAAAATCCCAGGAGACAATGAATGCACTTACCTCCTCTCATATATTTAATAGAAATTTCCATTCCTTGCCCAGTGTTTTTCCAGTGTGAAAGCAGATGGCTAAAGAAATTTTTTTTCCAGTACATTGGTCATTCTCCAAAGAGAAGACCAAGATGGTGGTGAAACATGAAAGCAGATGGGCAGTCTCCCTAAAAGCTGTGCCCAAGCACTGGGACAACTTCCGCCACATGACACGTGTCCCAGTGCTTTGCTATGCAGAACTCTGAGCTCCAGTGAAGACACTTAGCCAAAGAAAATATTTCCCGTCGCATCCACGCTAGGTAATGAAACGTGTTCTGATGGAATTCTAGACCCATCCCAGGGACACAGACTCCTCCTGTAATATGAAACACACACCGCACACCTGTGTACTGACTGGGAGCCAACAGTCCCTCCTCATCCCCTTCTCAGCTCTTTAATATCAGCATCATCCTCCCTCCCCTGTGTATGCTACAAACTCTCAAATTAGCATTTCAGTCATGAAATAGTATGTTTTCCCCAAATCACAAGCCTATAAATCTTTGAGCAAGCATAACTTTGCAAATTATTTCCTTGACCAGTGAGCAAGATCTGCTATGGAGATTTTCTAGGCAAGCCCCTCATCCCAAGGGAGCTTTCCTGAGGAATTTCCGGAGGATGAGAATCAAGAATCGGCCCAAGGTTGCTAGCTAAGCGAGAGTCCTAACCAACAGCTGCCTCTTCTCCAGACTGTCTCCATTCCCTCCATACCAGCGTCTCCAAGCAGGCCAGGGCATTGTCTTCAGCATGCTCCGATAAACAAACACAAGCCTATCCCAGTCCACGCCAGCCCGACACAGGAATCACTAGACATTAGTCTAGAGCACGAAGAGACATGTCTCTATTTGCAATAACCACATGAATACATGATTATCTACACACACACACACATACATGTTAGACTCAGATGTCCAAACACTATTAACCCACTCTTTTTTTTTAACATTACTCATCAAGGAGGATCCCCCATATTCTTGTGATTAATAAGTAAGGCAGGCTAGCACATGGCCAGTTTAGTTCCACTGTAAAGATAACAGCTATAGAACTAAAAAGGATGATGATAACTGATCTATTAACACTCACCTTGAGGGTTCTTAGAAGTGGCATATTTCAACCTCACCTTCAATTTCAGAAGACATGCTACAACGTGATCTCCCATTTCACCAAGCCAAGAGGATTCCTGCAAGGGTCACTGGAGAACTTCTAGAATTAGACAGATGTACGTTTGAATTCTTCACTACCTTCTAGTTTAGTGACATTGGGGGACTTGACTAACTTTTGCCATCCCTCTTTCTTCATCTAAAATGTTAGTACTATCTACATGTCAAGGATTTTTTTTGAGGATAAAATAAGCTCACACTTTTAATGTCCCCAACACATCACCAGGCATGCATTACGTGATTCCTAAAAGGCACTATGAATGCCCCTCTCTCCCTGCCCCAGCCACTGTCCTAGTGGAATCACCCTTTACTGTGCTTTCTTTCTCTTCCATCAGTCCTCAGCATGCATCACACATCTCTGTCCAAACTTTGACCTTGAACCTCAGTTCCTCAAGGTGGCTGGAAAGATGCAAGACAATCTCATTCCAAACTCCTGCTTCCCCTACACAAAGCTCCTGCCTCATCTTCCACCAAGCAGCAGGCGTACGTCAGCATTCTTGAGACACCAGTATTTTTATGACTATATACTCTTTCACTCTGTACGCTCAGAATGTCAAGACGTCCTTCAACTCTGCATTCAGAAGCCATTGTATATACCCTTTATCATTCTACTAACAAAGTACAAAATTACTTACGGACTTAATTTCCCCAACAGCATAAGTCCAAGGGCAGAGGCACCTATATCAGCATACCTCTCTATCATAGTAGAGAGCTTAGGTAGATTTTAAATATGGTGACACAGGCCATGTTTGTGAGACCATGAGGAACTGTGGGAGATGTCAGATGTCCAGCTCCTCCCACAGGCTCCTGAGATTTAAGTCTCTGTGCTGCCCCTTGTTGGTTGGCTGACTTAGGACAAGTTATTTGATCTCTCAAAAATTCAACTATCTCATTACGAAATGAGGATATTAATTGTACTTGCCTGTGGATTGCTGTGAAGATGATAATATTGAATTCTTTAATGCATCAGCTCACATTGACTAGCATACCATGATGAATGCACACCTGCTGTCACATTGTAATGAAATTTGGAACCCCTAATTTCAAACTATCTCATACGTTCTTGAAAAATGGGCCAATCCTCTTGGCTGACTACTCCTTGTCAGTGCTCAGAGGCTCAAGTCTTAGAACAGACAACCTCATAAAATAGAAAAATTGAATGAGAGAAAAGAGAAATAGAATCAGCACACACAGAACTTTCTTCTTTGGCCACAGGAGTTGATCAGAAACACAGCACAGGAGCAGAAAGCAAGCTGCATGGTGCTCACCTCTAAGTTCTAAGCCAGGCTCAACATCCTATGAATCATCATTAGAAGACATGACTCTTATGCTAGTTTCTGCATCTATGAAATGCAGGATTTCCATATTTCCCTGACCCACAGCAATGCATGGTTTCATGAGCTGCCTGACATGAGGTCAACTAAGCAGAACATATCAATGATTTTTCTACTAATTAAATATCATAAAGTCAAGTGACTTCAACTAGGACTCTCCACTATTCATCCATCAATTCATCCAGTAACCCGCCCATCCATCCATCCATCCATCCATCCATCTAGGTTAAAGATAAAACCAGACTCAAATTGTATGTTGGGCACTCACAACTTTCTAATACTAGCAAAAAACTTTAACCAGGACTAAAGCACTCAGAAGACTCAGTAACCGTTCATTGTCTAATTCTTTTATCACTTGATTCTTTATTGATCAAATTATTTTGGAATGTATATTTGCAATGATGTGTAGTGAGACAGCCCCTCTTACAGAGAATCATTCCAGTGTCCTCTTGAACATAAAAGTTGAAGACAGAATTTTCCCATTTTTGGCCAAAAATCATGATTAGACTAATCTCTAACCAATAGTTCTTGAGATCACTGGAAGAAAATAACCACAGATGAGTAAATAAACACTAAGACAATCCAGGTGACCCATCTCAGGTGACCTATGAAGGTTAACTCATGTCAGGAGACTCCTGGCAACACAACCATAAATCAATAAATGATAAGCTTTTCTGTTTTCTTTCTCCTTTTAAGGAGATACTAGATTCCAGAAGGGATTATTAGGTCACACAAAGTGAGGGTGAATATAAGGTAACCAGCTCTCTGAGTATGTTCTTTCACCCAGTTTAATGAGGGGCCATGTGGTCAGGAAGCAACTTGTAGAATTACCGAATTTCCCCTAACATAACCATTATGGTACCCCACCACCAAACAACAGGTCCAAGTAGTCAACTTCAGGGTAGTCTCTCAGGCCATGTTCATACACATCAGAAAGAAAACACCTTGTCTGCCACAGGATTTCCATCCCTTCTGAGAATGGGAATACTGAGAAATACCTTCATAGGAAAAGAGAGCCCCAGATGTCCAAAATTCCACTAGAATCCCACCAGAAAGACCTCCCTACATGCTCTCATTCAACTGTCTCCTCTCATCCAGGAGCCAGGACCTTCCTAACTCAGGGCCTGTTGAACTTCCCATTATTAAGGCAGTACCTGTCTTCATTTTACACAGTATTTCAAGTCACATTTGCAGAAGGTCCAGGCCCCTGTTCTCTCTGAGTCTACATCACCTCCGTTCACCCTTGCTCGACTGAATGATTGATCATAAAAGACAAGGAATGTCCGGAGGGTACCACACTCAGAGCTGGAGGATCAGAGCCAAATAGAGAAATAAAATCTTGATCCAGCTGCTTCAGCTCTGTGAGGTGACTTTTCACTGTGGCTAAAGTAAGAGTGTCCACACCCCTCTCTCTGAGTGACTGCAGAACTGAATGAACAATGCCTGCCAAAGGTCTCCGTTGTGCCTGCTGCCCATCTCGGGGGAAGGAATCAAGGGTCCATGAACATGGGCTCCTAAAAGGGGACATCAAATAGGCCAGACTCTCTCCATATCAGAAAGCTCCTATTGCTGAACTGACCACATGGAAGACAAGTGTGGGTCAACAAGTCTTCATGGGAAGGCAACTCATCAGAAAAAAAGACATTCTGTTTACTGGGAGAAAATATTTGCAGATTTGATATCCCACAAGGGGTTCATATTCAAGATATATAAAGAATCCTTACAATTCAACAACAAAAATACAATTAATTCAATTAAAAACTGGGCAGAAGATCTAAAGAGATATTTCTCCAAAGAAGACATGCAGATGGCCAATAAGCAAATGAAAAACATGCTCACCATCAGTTACCAGGGAACTGCAAATCAAAACCACAGTACGCTATCTTCTCACACCTGTGAGAATGTGCTATATCAAACAGACTAGAAATACTAGTGCTGTTGAGGGTAAGGATAAAAGGGAGCCCTTCTGCACTGTTGGTGGGAATGTAAATTGGTGCAGCCAATTTGAAAAATTGCATGTAATGTCCTGAAAGTACTAAAAGTATGATGTAGTAATTCTACCTCTAAGTGTCTATTTAAAGAATATAAAATCACTAATTCATATATGCAACCCTATGTTCATTCTAGCACTACTGACAATAGCAAAGAAATGGAAATAACCTAAGTGCCCACTGACAAATGATGGGATAAAAAAGACACGGTATATGTATACACACAATGGGATACTAGAGGGGACAATGCTAATGAAATAAGTTGCAGGAGGACAAATAGATGATTCACTCGTATGTGAACTCTAACGAAATTAAGAAAATGAACAGACTAAACAAAACTGAAACTAACCTATGGGCAGTGACCACAGAACTGACGTTACCAGCAGGGAGGAGGTGGGGAGGGCGTGAGAAAAGATTAGTGAATGTCCAATGGACAGCAGTGGAGGGCTCATAGAAATTAGGCAGTGGACGCCATGTGTTATCACATAGCCAATGAAGTGTGAAACTTCACATCTAAAACATCTAAATAAAAATTACCTTAATAGAAAATTAAACTATAAAAAGGGCAAATCAGTCACTGTTAGAGCGTAAACCTGCATCTTACACATTCCTTTGAGAGACAAGCCAGACGAGTGACCTGCAGGACAGCAGAAATAACCAAATATGGGGACTAGCAGGGACCTTGCTTTATCTACCAGAAAATAAAGGACTTTAGGTTTCTTATTGATCCCCTATGATAATGCTAATATGCTCCCTGCTTCACCTAGTGAGAAAAATAGTCATGGAAAAAAAGGCTTGCTACAAATCAAATCAGCAAGACATGGTTAAAATGACACGGCCACTGGCTCTGTCTCAAAGGACTCTGCATGCCCTCCAGCAGGATTCAGATTTGCCTAAAGAGACACACTTTCCTGTGGCAACTGCTTACTCACAGTTAAGCCCAGCAAGACCATGAATATCTATTTATAAGATGTTAACTACAGAGAGCATGAAACACACTTTTGAATGGCTGGCCAATGGGAATAGTGAAAGACTCTACCACTGAGTTATTAAAAAAAAAATAAAAGCAATAATTACAGCTTTGTAAAGAAGAAAGCCAAAAATATTTCCTCATACATGAGGAAATTGCTCTCAGGTCCTTATTCAAATCTATGAAGATATGAATGCTCTTCTGCTCTGGGGGTAAAAAACAGAAACACAGTTTTGGTTTGTTTTTCTCATTCCAACAAAAGAATATGATGGGTCTCAAGAAAAAGCATTTTGATTTATATAAAATCATCAAATATCAGATTTACACACAAAATAGTTACTGGACACGTCAAGCATGTAGGTCATTTAGCTACATTTTTAACATAATTCAAAAAAATTTCACCCAGTATTTATGCATTTGCAAACAAAATGTGAGGAAAAGAAACAGACATGTAAGCTGATTTCTAAGAACTGAGAAAAACAACGTGGAAAACTTAAGCTAGCTATAGGGTTAACAATTAAATTGGAAAGGCTTCCATCAGAGGGGTGTTCAGAAAAAAAAAATGAAATTAGCCCAATGTCAGTAGATTTCTTGAACTACATGGATCTCAAGCAGGTGTTTAAGTAAATAGCACATCCTCAGTTATGTCATGGAATTTGGAAAATGGAAAGGAAGATTCTAGAAGGAAGGGTATATCTATCAAGTTTCAGATTGATCAATTTTTAATCTCAGCATGACGGCCCTGAGATGGGATTAGTCCTGGCTGGGCTATCTCAGTACTGCAGCGGGTTAGCAATACCCCTTCCTCTCCCCAGGAAACGTCAGCACCCCAAGATAACAATCAAAATGTCTCTTGATATTGACAAATGTCCTGGGGCAGGTGATTGAGAATCACTGCTCGACACAAAGTTAGGACACACCAAAGGTGTCCACATAAAAGGGAATTATTGATCTCTTCTCCACACTTTGGTTTTCTTGTCTACTTACCATGCCAATACAACCCTGTAGCCATAAAGGCTGCAGGTAGGAATGAAAGCTGTATCTGCATCACAATACACAAGTTGACCACAATGAAACGGGGTCTCACAAATCAGATAACAGGCCAGATGAAATATGCAGCAGCTACCACGGTTATCAAGGAAAGCACAGCTTGGAAAATGAAAGGAACATTCTTGAAATATACCAGACAAGTCTTCACCTAGTCCATTTCAAGCCCTGAACAGGACCCTTAAAGGTCCCGACAAGTGACCGTGGATCCTTCAGCTACCTGGCTGCAAGCCAAGTGTTAGCCTTTGGGAGAGCCTATGTGATCTTCACAGGGGTCACCATGAAGAAGAGGGGAAAGGAAGCTTCCTCGGCATCCCATTACCCTCACTCCTCTTCTCCTCTGGCTGCTAAACGGAGTCCTTGCTTCAGTACCAAGAGTCAGCTGATGGAATGGCACAGCAGTCAACCAAAATACCTTTAAGCTCTGTGTGGACTGCATCTAGCACAACAGAATAAAGAAGCAGATTCCCCTGTCTTGCCTTATTGCTGTCACCATTATCTCTGTCACCTATAACATTATCAACATCACCTCCCCCATCACCACCATCTCTAGCTCCACCACCATCACCATCTTCACCAACATCATCTCCGTCACCTCCATCACCATCACCTCCTCCACCAACATCATCACGTCCATATCACCACCATCAACTCTACCATCATCTCCTCCACCAAAATCATCACCATCTTCACCACCATCACCACCTCCACCAACATCACCACCATCACCCCCACCATCAACACCTTCACCTCCACCACCACCACCACCATCACTACCTCCACATCACTTCTATTATCACCATCATCATCACCACCATCGCCTCCATTCGCAACACCATGAACTTCACGATCATCACCACTTCTGCCTTCTCCATCACCCTCATTATCACCACCACCATCTTTCTGCAGCATCATCAGCACCACCATTACTACCACCACTGTCAGTACTATCTCCACTACCCGACCACCATCACCATTACTATGAACTGGAAGTCTCACCCCTACATTGAGGAGCCCTGAAATCCTGCATTGGGCTCTGGTATAATCTAACCCCTCCTTGGATATAAGCCAACTAAACTTCCCCAGTTTCTACTGCTTTTCTTCTGGAAACCCTACATCCCAAAACTTGCCCATGTTGTTTTCTTGGCCTACATCATGTGTTCAACACATATGCTGAGGCCATCAATTTACCACATCAATTTGGAAATACATCGGGTGTGAAGAAGACACCAAAATTGCTCAGGAATTACAGATATTCTCTTCACGTTGCCAAACAAGTTTCCCAAGGAGTGTGAATGAGCATCCCTTTATTTAACTCTTCTCCAGTGGGCAATACATGCCAGGTACAATGCTAAACAGTTAACAATTGTCAAGGAGCTTGCCCTTCTAACAATGGAAGAAACGAATTACTATTGCCCTCCTCTCTCCTTTTAATCACAGACTTTATTTTGGGGAGTAACTTTACTTTCACAGAATAGCAGAGGGCAAGATTCAGAGCTTTTCCACACCCACCCTGCCTCCACACACACACCTCTGGCATCACTAACATCCCCTGGAAGAGCAGCAAATTTGAAAGAGCTGGTACACTTGAGAGACGTCATCATCACGCCAAGTTATGATTTACTTTTTACAGATGCGGAAACTGGGGCACAGAAATGTGTAGAAAGCTGGGCATGGTCAGTGAAGGGCAGAGCAGAGATTCCAACCCAGGCAGCATCTCACCAAGGTGTCTGGACCCCTCACCCCACTTTGCAGAGTCTCTAAAATGATCACAGTTCTAAGGCAAGTTTTGGTTTAAGTTCTATCTTTTTAAATAAATGAATAAATGTCATAGAGATTCCAGGAACACTTTGCTGATTTTCAAGTTGTTTTCAACAACAGAAACCTATTTTCAAAAGCCCTAACAACTCCTCCTCTCCTCCTCTCAGATAAGAGAAACGGGGGACCATTTTACACACAGTCTACAAACCCCTATTTTATTCAAATTCTCTTTTCACAGAAATAAAACTGAGGTCCCCAAGGGCAGTCATTTGCCCAAGAAGCACAGAGCTCACTGACACCAGAGCTGGAACAGAACCCAGGGGTCTGGTGACAATAAGTGACTCTGCAAACATCACCCAGCCTTCAGATAATGGTGAATAAGTGGTCCGTGGACAAGGGCAGTTGAACCGCTCACAGCGTGAAAACGCAGATGAAGGCTAGGAAACCCAACGAGCAGCATTCACCCCAACATGCCTTTCTCTCTAAGCTCCGGGCAGAAAGTTCCATGTGGAATTTGGGGTTCTGACTGCTCCTCTCATCTCTGGGGTCCAAAGCCCTTTTCTGGCAAACTGAACAGTCAAGTGACTGTGCCAACTGGTCAGGACAGAACTAGCAAAACCTTCAGTCATCTGAGTTCAAGGCCAAGCACAAAAGCAAACTTGAGCCCGTCTGTCCCTCTGTGTTTGGGCCAGCTCCCACCCCTCCCCAAACCCTCCATGTCCACACGGGGAAGGACCTTTACCAGCATGTGGAGGAGACGCAGAGGCTCCGGACAGCCGCTCTGTCACTGATCTACTGCTGTCCTTCTGACAGGCACGTCTTCAACCTTTCCATGACTAAGTTTCTCCCGGCGGAAAGTTTGCTTCGTTCCCCGGGGAGGTGTTGAGAAATGATGACATGCACCTGGCCTCTGAGGGAAAGCACCTCACACGGCGGGTGTGAGCGGGGACACTGAGTCATTACCAGACTGTCCCTCGCTTCTGCAGCTCCTCACACCCACGTCCCAGATGGAGAGGAACACTTGAGGAAAACCTGTACTCTCAACAACAAAGGAAGATCCCTTACTGCTTTCTGGTTTATACTGAGATACAGCACGACGGACCATTTGTGCGCGATGCAGCCATCACAGAAAAGGTGATGTACCATCCTGTGACAATGGGAATCAGGTGGGAAGAATGATGGTACCTTTTATTTTATTACAAATTTTCTTTTGTAGAAATGGTGAAATAAAAGCTAAAGCTGCAGACATTTTATTGTCTAGTATCTTTCATCTATTTTCATAAAATAAAAGAACAGATAAGCATGAAACTATACCTATCACAGGGCAAAAGAAGTCACATGACCCTGTGGGTGTATCTATTAAGAGTGTGTGTGTGTGTGTGTGTGTGTGTGTGTGTGTATAATAGTAGTAAGAACAACCACCACGAGGAACTTCAGAGAAATACTAAGATCTGATTAAAAATACTGTCTGTAGAACTCATGCATTTTCTTTGACATTCCCTGGTTCCAAACAGGTAGACCCTTTCTTTATTCACCTTTTGAAAGCATTTTGTTCCATCTCCCTGGGGCTGTTTTAATGTCTGATTTGCTTGGGAAGCCAGCCATCTCCCCAGGACTGGGGTTTCCATGCCACTGGTCTTTAATCTTGCAAAGCATCCAGGCTATTTTTTTCACAGATTATAAATAAGTAAATAAAACAATCTGCAAGTCAAGGAAAAAAAAGACAGACAAGCTGCTTCATTTCCACAAGAGCATTCTGTACCCAGGCGCTATATTAATTCCTGAGTTATAGCAAATGACAATTTCCATCTGGTCTTTTTTTTTTTATCAAGGCATCCCTCATTTCATCCTGCGATAATTTGAAAATCTGTGTACACTGTGTAACCATAAATAAAATAGCTTGCAGCTTCACTCTAAAAACTCTTCTCAACCTGCGTGCAAACTAAGCTAGTTGTTCTGGTCCAGGCCAAAGAAACTGGGTCAGATGGTGGTGAGAGGAAGGGAGAAATAAATGGCATGTGTCTTGTCTGTTCTCTGTCGTGCCGCTGCTGATCGCGTACGGTTCCCGAATTTAATCAATCTTCTTAATTGGACAGCATTTCGATCAGCCATTGGCTGAAGCAGACAAGAAGACGAGTCTTCTCTGCGTGTGTGACACCATCCTGATCCATATGTGGTGTCCTCGAAACCAGCCCCAATTGAAACAGTGGCAGGTGAAAGCCAGAGTGTCCCCAGCTGCCCACCGACACAGGCACACCTGAGTATCACCTACTCCTGCCGACTTAAGTCCCTGAAGTGACCATCACAGCATGCCCATCTCTCACTCAGAGGACAGTTCACCCCAGTTCAAGGCACGAAACTGAACTAGCAAATCAGTCACAGGGAAGGAATGGAAAAAACAAAAATTAATCCCGCGTTCTCAAAACTGAACTAGCAAATCAGTCACAGGGAAGGGATGAAAGAAACAAAAATTAATCCTGCGTTCTCCCAAATAGAAACATTTACATGAAATTGGACACCATGATTAGAAACTATCACTGATAACTTAGAATTTAAAGGAAGATTCATTGAGGATAATTAAGACCCAATGAAATCAATGGTGAGTATCACAGTTTTCTGTTAGAATGACACAGAGGGTCTGAGCTAAATCCCTGCAAGGTGTTCCCTGGAGTGAAAGACCGTCTTCTTCAAGAAGGCAGTGCCTCCTCCTATGAATGACGGGAAGAAAATCTGCTGTCCTGGAGTTTTGGGGTCCTTTCTTTAAGCCCTCACTTCTTTTGACTGTAATGTATTTAAGCTCCAGATAATTACTTCTATGGAAACAAAATATATTCTACCTCTTCTTAAATCCCAGTGTCTAAATGACACATTTCTGGAACGGCGATCTTGATTGACAACACTCTTTGGAATTTCAGATCTAGGGTGTTATATAAAACAGAGAACTATGAACTGTTTTTTTCTTATGATTCCACTACCACATAGCTTTTCCTACACTGAAGAGTTTCCACCATTATGATTTTCATATATAAAGAAATTCCATTAGCAAAGCAGACATATAATCCATGCACAGCAACCTGTTGCCTCCTCTACAATGTCTACTGGTCCATATAAGCCTCCACCAGAAACGAATGTGGAATAATTGTTAGCAGGAGGTACACAGAACCAGCATTCCCAGCTAGCATCTGAAGGCCAGGTGTCCGGGTGTGGGGCTCCCAGGAGTCAGAAAGAAGGGACTTTGGAAGGACAGACAAGCTCCCAGGAGAACAGAAAATACAATTATCAGCAAAAACATTTTCCCAGATGGTTAGGAGCAGTTCTCAGAAGAGAAAGGGTGTTACTTAAACAGACAGCAACTCCAGTAACAAAAGGAAAGCATATACTAGAATGAAACCATCCAGAAGTAAGGAGTCAGACTGAGAAGAGTAAGCAAGGCTTCTGAAGTCTTAAGCAAAATTTGGAAAGCTTAGGCAAACATAAAAAGCAAAGTTTAAATAGCACGCCCACGACACTAGAGTAGGTGGATGAGGACCCGCAGAGGTTGGCTAGTATAGAGTGGGACAAAACCTTCCAGTAAATTCCAGTGAGACCTCACAAAGGAAAAGGTATAATTCTCAAAACAGTATGAGTTGGAAGAGAGAAAAGGCTGGCTGGCTAAGTGGGTGAAAAGAGGAGAGGTTAGAAAGGGTTCATGAATGTTTGACGTCACTGTGTGAATTGGAGAAAATAAATCACTCTTTTCGCTCTGTTGGGTACGCATAGTTACAGGATGGGTCAGGATTCTGCATCTAGTTTCACCATTACAGGGGAAGTATTCCCCACACCACCCTGCTGGGGGTGCTCTGCTTCAGTTCAACTCTGACACCACCACTCAGGGACTATCAGAGTCCACAGTTGAGCGCTCAGTCCTACAGAAGGCCCTCCATTTTAGACACCAATCCCAAGTCCCAGTTGACCACACAGCTTCTAAATCAATGTTACAAATGAGAGGGTCTTATTCTCTGCAGCTTCGGTCTATGAATTTGCTAGAGCAGCTCACAGAACTCTGAGAACATTTTAACTAAAAGGTTACCGGGTGTTATAAAAGGCTACAACTCAGCATCAATCCATGGAAGAGAGGCACAGGAGGAGGGTGGGGAAGGATGGGAGCTGCCAGGTCCTGTCCAGGAGACTGTCTCTCAGTACCCACCCTGTAGTTCTCCTAACCCCGTCTTTTGAGGTTTCATGAAAGCTTCATTTTACAAGGATGATGGACTAACTCATGGGTGACTGGTCACTGAACTCAACCTCCAGCCCACCCACCTGCCCTGGGGCCTGGGTGTCACTGGTGATCACTACTGACTACATAGGCTTCAGACAACCAGTTCCCAACCTTAGGTGACCTAAGTATTTGCCAAAAGTCGCCTCACTAACATAATAAAAGATAGCTTTACTGCTCACACCACTTAAGAAATTCAAAGGATTTTAAAAATTTGGTGCAAGGAACAGAGTTGAAGAGCAAATACACATGCATGCAAATATTTCTTATTATAAACTGCAAATCACAATGGAAAGAGCAAATAATAGCAGACATGATTCACAGTTTTTTTCATACAGGGACAACAAAAACTCCATATGCTTAATAAAAGCCAGATTACATAGTCATAATAACTGATATGCTTCTAACAAAGTCTTGTACCCTGAATCTCCCTAAAGGCCCAGCACTAACAAAGTTTATTACTCCTCCTTTCAATGCATTTCATTGAATGCAAGCAAGGTGAGTACCAGAATAAGTATGTAAAATAGCTCCACAGCAAGTGAAAATTATTTGGAGAAACTAGAACACTTTCTAAAATTTTTTTTTTCTATCTAAGATCATCTGATTCAAGATGAATCATCCATTGTCTTTCTGGTTTAACTGGATGAGAGTTAAAAGGATCCCCAATTTCTTTGTCCCAGTAGAATGAAAATTTATTAAGCAATTATTTTAGGAAAACACATGTGACATGCACAAATAGACATTACTATAATCATCATATTTCACTTAATAATATTTGAGACTTTAAAGGGTACCATAGAGCAAAATTAATTTCATTTACAATAAATGAAGCATAAGATATGGAAAATTCTGCTCAGCTGTGTTCAAGGTGCAGCAGTTTACTCTGTAAAAGATCAGTTTCATCTAAGATAACAGTTTCCTCTAGTCCTTTCTACTGAAGTCTATCAATATCTTCTCTCTAAATAACCATAAAAAAAAGTCCTCCTGATTAGATTTCATGACAGCGACATTCAGTGCTCTAAGTATCATGGATCCTGACTAAACAGTACGACATGACGGAAATTTGCCCATTTCCAAAAGTCCAAGCCATATTGGTTGAAACTTTTGCCATTAATCATAACATAAAAACATTGGTAACATTCTTTCCTAGGAATATCCACAAATACAAAACAAACTCATCCAAAACCTACTATGCCTACTCATTAAAAGAAAATACCAACCATAAGCATCATTCACAAGCAAGAGAAGAAAGACTTTAGTCATTTCCTCTAGATGTGGGAACGAATACCAGCTTCGGAGATTCCACCTTGTCAAAGATAAACATAACTTCTGTGTCTTATATGTTACTGTTGAATGGGAATAAAACTCCTTACCTTTCAGGGTTTCCTGACACAGCTTTTGAGAAACATTTAGTACCATATCCGACACACAGCAAGAAATCTATAAATAGAACACCGTTTCATTGATGGACATTTTTGTGTGACTCTGTGTCACCCCAAACTCGGCCCACTTGGTACCCAAATAAGAAATCTGATCGCCATAACAGCCTGGGTCTGTAAGCAAAAGAACATTTGACCCAAAGAAATCAGACACTCGTATGAAATGGCAGATCAACCATTAGTGAATACTTCCAACAAGAGATCACTTTTACGATGGAGCTTTCAGAGCACATCTTTCTTAAGCAAAGTGTCCATACGGAATGGAGAAAAGCCTTGGGCCAGGAGATATGGCACCAATCATGGGAATTTGATTGCCTGGCCCTGGGATTCCTCAACTGTAAGGTGGAGTTTTCCTACCTAATACTGAAGGTGATCATTGGACAGATACCTGCAACACATGTTGGACCCCAGAGATGAAAAAGGACAGCACGAGGAAGGACAGGAATCCAAAGACTTTGTCACATATACCAGAGGACTGACTACCAAAGAAGACTTAGGGGAATTCAATTTAACACCATGCATGCATTGGAAAATGAAAAGATTGCATTTCCGTTAAACATTAATAGCATGTCAGTCAGTCTTGTACAATTCTTTGCAATTTTTTTCATTCTCTTTTTTCTTTCACTCAGCAAAGAGTCAAGAGGCAGTAAAGAGAAAAAGTACTTCCATATGGGTGATCTAAGCAAATGGGGGAGGGGGGAGATTTTCCTTTAAATAAAATGGAAAAATAAATATAATCAAAGCCCTGCCGAACACCTACCAAACCAGATAAACTACGGTCTGCCTTGTTATCACTCACTGGTGTATGAGCTCACTCTATTTCAGTTTCCCAAGTTCAAATAATGCCCTGCTGTGTTAGAGTGGCCATCAGATCTCTGATTTGGCCCAAAGATGCAGATCGTGAAATCCTGCCCTGCTGGACAACTTCTGTCCTCAGCACACAGTTGAGAAACAGCAGGATAATAAAAATAATTTTAATGGGTCCTTGCAAAGGCAGCTTTAATCCGTATTCGCTCAACTCAATAACCTCTGTGAGCTTCAAGGGCAGCACCCAAGATTCTCCCTGTTATTCCAAGTCTACATTTTATTCTAGTCCTTGTGTTTCAGAGAGTTGTTGGTAAAAATAAAGAGATGGATGAAAGGATGATAGTGAGTCATGAGGTCTAAATTCACTCTCCAAGTTCTTTTAGCAACACTGCTAATCCCTTCAACCTTCAATTGGAGGATTGGATTTTATTTGCTCCACTTTTTCATCTAAAAGCCATGAGCGCATAAATGAGGGAAAGGCATGTAGACCCTCAGGGAAGACAGCTAACAGTGTTTGTCACTCACACATTTCTGATCCTTTGTCACTCCAGGATGAGCCTCAAAACTGTAGAAAGGCAGATCCCACGCTTCCAACACTGAGATCCACGTAGAGGTGAGTGCCCTAGAGCCTCCAAGAGAGGGAGGTCAGACACTGGGACAGCCTGGCCCCGCTGTCTCACTTCCCCTCAGTGCCCCGAGAGGGACTGGTGGACAAAAGTTCAAAGCAACATGAAAAACGCAGGGCATCAAACTCAAGAACGAGTCCTCAGAGACGTATGGCTACCCAAGCACCCACCATTTCAAGGCTTCTATCTGTCCCACTTTCAACGTAGTCGAGTGCATTTAGATCCGTAATTCAAGGAGAATTTGAGTGCGCCTGTCTGGGAACATCTAGAAATGTCTGGAGAAAATTCAGCCTCCCACACCTGGGGCAGGTGACTAGTGTTTAATGAGTAGAGGCTGAGGATGCTAGTGCATAACCTTTGGCACAGAGGAATCCCTCGCAGACAGAGAGAGCGACCTAAAGTGTCAATCATGCTGAGGTGAAATACTCGGCTTTTGATTGAAAAAAATGCAATTCAGCAATATTTCTGTTTACAAGACATAAGCAGCATTAGGTATTCTAAGGAGGAAAAGAAACAGGTAAAGGAATTGATAAGAAATTATCAGAGCCCCTTCCGTAATGGCTAAGTCTTGCCTTGTTTTCCCACAACTCCTACCACCAAACAGGAGTAATCTTCATCCTCACTGTGTGACAACCGCTCTCCTGGTTTTGCAAATACTGGGGACACTAAGTTCCTCCACTGCTAAGATTCTCATTCGTGAAAGAAGCTTGGTGCAGTCACTGAGCAACTTTCTAATTATCTTTTATATCCTATATGGATTCTCTCCTTATTCTGCCAAGTAAAATATAAAAGCAGCAATTCATAACACAACATTGCAACTCTATTACTTTAAGACGCTGCCACTTTTACATCTTCACCCACAGAAGTTTCGCCAGAATAAATAAAACCAGTTGGACACAATTCTCGACAATCATTATTCAGAGCATTTTTTTTAACGTTGTAAGTTGCAACTTCTAACTGAAACACAACCCCACCCTACAGCACCTGCAGAATCAGCTTCTCACGTCTACTGAGGCACATCTTCTGCCTTGCTTTTTTAAATTTCTCCGTGAATCGACATTTATTCAAGTCTTAAGTGCGCGCCCAGCTTACCCATTTTTCTTTTCAACAGCCCATGTCCTGTGACCCCTGCTGCGACTTGACACTGCCTGCAATTTGCAAAGTAGGAACTGACACTCTTTGTAATTTTCAAATTTCAGGGAATCATCATGAAGCTTCAGCTGAGCTAATCGTGCAACTGCCTTTGTTTCGTGGGGCATTTTTCCTTTACTCTTCTGCCTGATCTTTATCAACACAGATTATGGCATCCACAGGGCCTTTGTTTACCAGCCCTTGAGAATGATGCCTTCATTTTAACATTTTTTTTAAAGGCAAGGTGCAGGCAGGAATGAAGGTGAGCAGAGGCAGGCAGGCAGGCAGGCAGGGAGAGAGGAGAAAGAAGGATTTTATTTGTTTTATTTAGTTGTTCATCTGGGCTGTTCCCCGGTCCTGGGTGGTGCACCCCAGCCCTTGGAATGTATACGATTTTTGTGTCCAGGAAACGTACCTACTAAGCCACAGGGCAGAGTCACTGTAACATTTACTAAACCCTATTGCCTTGGTCAATTCAGGCCGCTGCAACAAACTATCCTAGACGGGTGGCTCCGACATTTATTCTCTGTTCTGGAGGCTGGAAGTCCAAGACCAAGTTGCCGGCAGAGGGGTGTCAGTGAGGACACCGGGTCATAGACACTGTCCCCACACAGCAGAGGGTGAGAAAGGGACAGCATGGGGAACATGTCTCCTGCCTTTTCTATCAGGGTGCTCACCCACTCAGGAGGGCACCCCCTCCGGACCTGGTCATCTCAGAGACCCCACCTATCACCATCAGATTTGCAGTAATTCTAGGGGACACATTCAGTTCATAACACCTTCTAAATGCAAGTCAGAGCTCACTGAGGGCACATGCTCCCAAGTTCTCACGTTCTTTATCTCAGCAGTAGCTGCGTTTGGTTTTAGCACTTAATGATCACACCCTTCAGATGATTGCTTTCAAGGTCTCCTCATTCCTCACAATTCCCCCAGCCAGTGGGAGTATCTCTGTCCTCTGTAGAAGACAACGACCCTCCACTGATCACATCTACTGAATGGTAAGCACCCTGAGAGCCAAAACTCTGATACCTCCGATAGGAGCTGGGGAGGCATGAGCTCCAGGTGAGGGGCCCTAAGAAACTGAGACGGTCAGATTGAGAAAACCCCCTCAAGGTCAGGGACTCTAAAAGAGAAGTCTCTGCATTACAAGAGAGGTTCTCTAAGCGAGTGAGAAACCCCTTTCAAAGGTGCTCCTTGTGTTGACAAGGACAGGAATTGGTGGGGGGGGATCTCAGAGAGACCTGTTGGTGCTAAGTGGGGCTCAGTCACTGTAACTATTAGGACAAAGTAAAGGACAGATGGAGTATGCCTTGGCCATACTACAGGCCTTGCTGAAGAAAAGCAGAGGCAGAGAAGGTCATATTCAAGAGTCAAACTCAGCTAGGACCAGAGGGGACAAGGTGGTAACAGGCTGAAGATCCCAAGGACCTAGCTGCTGTCTCCTAAGTATGGTTTTCAAACCCCATGAAGCCAAGCTGCCCTTCAGATGCTCTGCCCGCCCAGGATGCCAGGCCAGCCTGTGTGTCCCATTAGAAGGAGACACTGGGAGGCTTCATTCTTCCTGAGGCCTGCAGGCACCGACAAGCACACTCAAATTTGCATCTTTGTAAGTGACACCCACAGACTTCTGTTTATTCATCTAGGAGCTTTTCATTCCCCTCAATGATCAGTCCACGAGGAAGACTTCACTAAATCAACACAAAATCAGCAAAAAAAAATCCAGTTTTCACAAGGGCAAATGAGGAGCAGCTTTTGTTTGCGGTGTCATAGAGAGAAAGGTGTGACTGCTAGAGTAGAGACTCTTCGATGTGGATCCCAAAAGTGCGATCCCTTTACCTCTGCCCAAAGCCGGCTGCAGGGTGTGTCCGAACCCTGGAGCCCACACTGGCTCCACAGGCAGCTCGAAGGCAGGAAGGGCTGCTGCCAAGCACCCACCATTCCATCTGTCCTCTGCATCACTTGTTGGTGCTCAGGTGTTCCTTCCCGAAACAAAGCGATGACAGGGGTCCTTCACACTCAGCTCAGGGAGAGCGCCCAGGTGTCACCAAGCACGTCACTGCTGCTTCTCCCTACCTGACACCAACAGTGTTCCTCCTACATAACAGGGGCAGCCTTTGCCAGCAGAGTGGGGCTAGGGGGCTGGGATGCATCCACTTCCTGCTGATGCAACACCTCTTGAATAAAAAGTTAAGCATCTACCATGAAAATTTACCTTAATGATGGTTTTTGTCACACCCACACCACACAAGAGAATGACGATACAGCATGCATAGAAGAAAATGAGACACAGGAAGCATCTTCTCTTTGTTCAGGATACCTCATGTGCTGGAGAGAAGGGGTAATTAAATTAAATATCTTACATCAAACACCTAGTGAATATATCTTCTAAGAATGGATCACTTCGCAGGAGAATGAATGCTATCAGAAGTCAGAAAGGATTTCTGTAATAAGAAAACAATAACGGGAGTTGGAGAGGAGTTATTTTAAGCCCTTTAAGGAGATGCAAAGACTCTCAAATATAACCAGGTCTCTGCTATACCCAGAACAATTGGGTTAGAGTTCATGACCCCAATAGTAAGGACAGAGTTCATGACCTCAATAGGGTAAGTTCACCCGCATTGGGGTTAGAGTCTATGACCCTCACAACAACAGGGCAAGAGTTTATGGAGAGGATCAATATATCCTCAATCTATAAAGTTTTACAAGTTCAGTGCTATTTACAGGGTGATAGCTTAGAAATGGCACCTTGTACCACTCAACCACGGTTAACCGTCCAGTGGGTACCTTTCTCCTTGCTCCCATACTCACACACAAACAAGTAGATGCAGACTCAGGCGGTAAGGGCTCTTCTGCTTTATAAAATGGGACCTACATTCTCGACTTCATATTAAGAAAATCTTTCCAAATCAACTAGGAGTTATTTAAATTCATCTTTTACTTGATGCATCATATCTAACATTCTTATCATCTAACTGATTTCTCTGTATTATTAATACATACTCAATATGTGAGGTAGTTTTCTGAGGTTTTTCTTGGGAGAGAAGAATGCTACTATAAACGCCCAACACATTACCCTTCTCTGTGCTGGTGTTTTGTTTTAAGTCTCTGCTCACAGGACTGGTCCTATTGGGGCAAAAGGCTTGTCTATTTTTAATTGGGATTGTCCGATTATGTTCCCTAAAAATGTAAGCAATTCATGTTTCCATCAGGAATGGGTGAGAAAATCAGTTTATGAGCGCCTTTACTAAGAAGTTTACTTCGATTTTCCTTGTCCATGATACTGCTTTTGCAGTATGCTGTTTCATCTTTTCACTGGACAACAGAATTTGCTTTCATGTTAAAACGCTTATTCATGACATGGCCCATTTTCTCCTGGGCTGCCTGAATTCTTCTCATCAACTGAGAGCTCTCTGCAAATTAGAAATAATAATCCTACATCTTTCATGGGCATTGCAAATACTGTTTCTATCTAATACTTGATTTGTTAGATTATATCATCTTTTAGCATATTTTTATGACAATCAACTTACATTCAGGTCTTAAGATTGTCAAAAGAGAGAAGAGAATCTGGTGAAAATTTCCGTTCTACAACTTCTATAATTACAACTGAAAATATCCACTGAAATTTAGACTTCCAAAGAATCCAGTATCCATAACACTACAAAACCAGAGGTGCATTCGCCAACATGAACATGTGTCCAGCTTCCCTGGCACAGAGGAGTGTGATCACACCTACAAGCAAGAACAGGGCTGGTCCTCCCCCTTGAGATAGATGTGATTAACATGTTGTTCTCTACTATTCTAAATCTGTTTGCAGAATTTCCTGCTACAAATACATGCTTGCAGATTGTGGGATCAGTTCTTTGACTAAAACACATACATGAATCCTGTAGGATATATTTACTCAGAAGTCATCCCCCACCTGGGGAGAGTCAGGAATCCTGAAAGGAGGCAGCATTGCTGTCATGATTTTAATGACAACGAATGACATTCAGGTCTTAGTCTGCCAGAAGTGAGGAGAATCAACAGAAACTGTCCATTCTACAACTTCTAAAATTAAGACTCAGAAATTCCCTGAAATGGCGTGGGGAGAGTCTGGAGGGAGGAATGACTTTCCCTCGATGTGCATGAGTGCTCTTCCCCACCACAGAGTTAACCAACCAGGAAAGCTGCGTGGGATGCTCTCTCCTAGAAAACCAGCTCCTTCCATTTTCCCGCAGACTTTCTATCATCCAGTTATGAAATCTCCCAGAAGTTTGCAAGCAATATTTTGCCAAAAAGCCACAGGCGCTTTGGTTATGTATCAGAGGAGAGAAATGTATTTCTCCTTCTGCCGGGGCATTTCAAGCAGCTTTCAGTGCTGCTGGGTTTTTCAAACTTGTTGAATTTTTATCAAGCTATTATTCAGTTTAACAATAATTAAGATGTTTCATAATGTTCCTAACCCCAAACATGATGCAATACAATGAGTCTTTAAAAGCGTAATGGAATCCCCTTTTCCATCCGCGACCGAATCTAAAAGTCTGAGTCTCCTGTAAAATCACCATCACAGGCAACCTGTACTCTGGGACGCACAAACATGTTACAAGGCCTTGTGAAAAGCTGATTAATTCAGGCAAATTCCACCTTTATATTTGATTGCCCTCCGTGAACTCCCAATTAGTCATCTGGGAAGAGAAAAGCACCATGCAACAGAGAAAAGAGCTTACATAACCTTAAAATGCAGGTTGATTGCAAGTTAGGTGCTGAGAGGTGACTTCTGAGCTCTTGGCTGATTGTTCCAAATGGTGTTCTTGAGACTCATTCTCAATAGGACAGCATGAATTTGAAAAATGGAACCTATGAGACACCACAGTGCCTATAGTTGAAACAATGCTGTGTTTGCTATATAAAATTGCTAAGGGAAATTAAATCTTCTTACCCAAATAATAATAATAATAATAATAACAATAATAATAGCAATATAAAGTGGGGAGAGGAATCTTGGAGGGTGACAGGTGTGATGGTCTTGATCATGGTGATGCTTTTACAGGTGTATTCTTGTCCCCAAACTCAATGAGATATATGAATTAATTATCTATATCTTTTTATATGTCAGTCATACTTCAATGAAATGGTTTAAAAAAAAAAAAGTAAGATTGCTTGGATGCTGAATAAATAACTTTCCACCTTGGCATTTCACCAATAAAATGACCCACTGGGAAAAATAACATTCGTTAGTTCAGTCCTCCTGCCTTCAGGAGCATTTCATCACTGAGCCTTACTTAAGATGATCCGCGTCCTCTCCACAGAGATCTCTGTGTGGACGCTGGCAGCTCAGACCACTGCCTCCCAGCACACAGCCCCATTGCCAGTTTACAGCAGATTTCATCTGTCTCCGGGAATCTTAATGGCCAGTGCCAAGTCTTATTTTCACAGACTATGAGAAATGGGAGTCTTCAACTGTACATTAATAGGTCGAATGAGCTTCTCTTTGATAGAAAATCAAAGTTCTAAGCCACTGATAAAACCAGTGACACCCTGTGCATCACAGTTTTGATCCTCTTACAAAAGGAGTTAACAATGCCAGTGGGGTTAACACGCATGCTTGCAGGGACTCAAACAGTGAGTGGCTCTTGGCCTGTATCACCGTCTGCGCATTATTAACAGCAAGTCACAGAGTCTCTTCCTAGAACATTATAAAGGTTCATAGAGACTCATCTAGTCAACAAGCATGCCAACTGCTGCCAGACGGATACTGAGGACGTGAAATACATGAGCAAAAATATTTATCGGACCTCTCAACTACTCAGAGTTCACGGGTCCAAGTCCCTGGGGAAATACAATTATAATAATGAAAAGAGAACAGTATGGAATGACTAAACAGTAGAGTAGGTCGGAGAGCAGCATTCTGGTAACAAGGAGAACTGGATCAGTTGTGAGAACCCACACACATCTTGCCTTGCCCCTCTGCCTCTCCAGACTCAACTGGAAAGAGATCGCTTCTGAGAACAGTGGGAGCCTAAACTGCTAATTGGAAGGAAAATCAATCCTAAACAGAAAAACTATCACATATTTTTTGTTAGAATCTAAACTTATACGCTATAACCAGAATAGCCTTAAGTTATAATGCGGAGGAATTTTGCTGCTTAGATGTTGAATGACATTACTCAAGGGGAGAATTACCTTTGTGACTTTTGTTGTCACTTTTGAGATCACTCCTGAAGTATCATAGCTATACTATGGCAAGTGAAATATGAAGAATTCTCCTACAGACACCTACACCTGACTCCAACATCCATCACTCACGGTTGTGTGAGGCGCCCATTCCCCTCAGTAGTCTTTCCTAGGTGATCTGTCCTAGACTTTAAATAGTATCAATGCAGCAGTGCCTCCCAAATTCCCATCTCTAGTCCCAATCATTCCCAAAAGGTTCAGACTCACATGTAACTGTCTATTCTCTCCCCTAGATGAGAAATGAAAGCCTTCCACTCAACATGAACATGGTCCTAGGAGAGCTCTTATCTGTCCCTCTAAAGCCTCCACTTCTCCAGGACTTTGGTCTTAGTAAATGGTGTACCTTTCACCAACTTACTCAAGTCCAATGACAATGTGTTCTGATTTTTCTTTCCTTCTTCCTGAATCCATCAAAGAACCATCAACTCTTAACTCTGTTTCTTCAAATACGCCAAGGACATCCACTTTTCTCCACCTCCGACAATACCTCTGTGGCACCACCATGCCTTACCTAGTCCCCATGATGGCCTCCCAGCTAATCCTCCTCTTTCCTCTCTAGCTACCACAAAATCCATTTTCCCAGAGGTGACTATGGCAATTTAAATGACAACTTCTAAATACAAACAAACTCTGCTCCCTGTTGCTTCTCCAATGGCTTCCCAATGCCCATAATAAACATATAGGAGTCTTGCTCTGCCTTAAAGAGTCTCACATATTCTGACTCATGCCTCTCACACATCCATCCTTCCCACTACTCACAAAGCAGTACAAATCTGCTCCTCTGAGTCTCCATCACATGGCCCTATCTGAATTCTCTGCACACCACTTATAACTCCATTGATGCATATTTCTATTTACGTCTAACTCTCCCACCTAAGATGTCTGTTCCACGAGGATGGGAGTCTGTCTTGCGTGTGCCAATCTAATTCCAATGCCTAAGCCAATCTGGCTGTATGTGCTCGATCAATCTGTGTGGGGAAGTGGGAGTGCATGAGGGTTACTTTTCATTGGTACTTCCCTCACAATTTTCAAAAAAAGTCGTTATATACTGTATCAACAGGAAAAACATGATTTCTTGCAAATCAAGACAACGACGAGATATCACCTCACTCCTGTGAGACTGGTGATTATCCAAAAGTCTGGAAGCCACAAGTGTTCGCTAGGATGTGGAGAAAATGGACACTTCTACACTGCTGGTGGAGTATAAGCGGGTGCAACCATAATGGAAAGCAGAACAAACACTCCTCAAAAAACTAAAAATGGACATTCCTTATTATCCTATCATCCCACTCTTGGATATTGACCAAAAAAATACAAAACACTAATTTGCAGAGACATGTGTACAACCATATTTATCGAAGCATTATTTACAATAACCAAGAACTGGAAACCAGCTAATCTTTCTACCTGCCCATTGTCAGATGAATGGATAAAAAAGATGTGGTCTAGACACGATGGAATACTACACAGCCCTAGAAAAGATGAGTTCCTGTCATCTGAGACAACATGGATGAAACTAGAGGGAATGATGCTAAGTGAAATAAATCAGAAGGAAAAAGACAAATACCAGATAGTTTCACTCATATGTGAAACAAAAAGAAAGTAAAAGAAGAGATGAAATACAAACCAACACTTGGACAATGACAAAAGAAGTGAGGTGACCAGAGGGGAAGGACGTGGGGAAGTGGGGCAAGTAGCAGTGGGCCCAGTGGACGCGGGGAGGACTTCTGCTAACTCAGTGGAGGGCAGGGTGTACTGTCATGTATTTAAGGGATGGTGAACCTGCACATAAGGGTTTATATCATTTAGTAAAGTACACAAGGGTTTATATCATTTAGTAAATCAAATTATCCAATAAATAATAAATTAAAAAAGAGAGAGAAGCATGATTTCCAGTCAGACAGTAATTGGAGTATATCCGCCTGTCTTCCATGACTCCACGTACAGGAAGAGATGCTTCCACGCCACCATTTGTTTATACAGATGTCAGTTCATGAGGGATTTCTGTTTGACATTTACCACCAATCATGTGGTTTTTGCAAGGAAATTACAGATTGAGAGTAGGTTCCAGCCCTCAAAATATTTGCCAGCTCAGTGAAATAAAACCAAGATACTATTTGCAGAAACCTATAGTTGCCTTATTTTGCAATAACATGTAAAATAGGTGGGTCTTCTTATCTTTTATAATTATTTTCCATAATATTCTAACGTGGTCGCAGTGGCCCTCAGAAAGTAAAGATGATGCACATACGAGGTAAAGAAGCTACAAACTGTCCACTGGGCACTGCCACCTGGCGACTTCTCAGTAATATTGGCTTCTCAACCTCATCAGGCCTCAGCTGACTCTAAACTTAGACCTTGCTCTGCACTGTTGATAAGATGAAATGATCTATGCAGCTCAGTTACACCAGAGGCCGGGATCAGGGAATGCACAATTGGAGCCATGGTTGTCATTGATTACTAAGTGATCACCACTGGTTTATACTGTGTGCCCACGAGGAAAGGGTCGGGGGTCTTTATTCAATCTCCATTGTCACTGCGACAGACAGAGGGCTGTCAAATGACCGCCGGTGCCGAGCTGGTCCGAGTCCTCTTTCGGACCCAAACCTGGGTCACTGCAGGCAGGAGGCGGGGACCAGAGCACGTCACCTACACATTCCACACGTTGGGAATGGGAGTCACGGAAAGAGGCAGCTACTTCAAATCCAAAAATCATGACAGATAGCGCCCGGGGGTTAGAGCTGTCCATTGCCAGTGTCTCTGGTCACACAGAGTTTGCTTAAAAAATACAAACTACTTTGTAATTGCTCTGCCAGAGTGGAGTTAGAAAATGAGAGTCAACATTAGATTACATGCAACACACAGGGCATCATGACCACAGGACCGACCAGCCAGCGCCACTCACTTCCACAAGGCTGCTATGACAGCAAGACGGAGGGCGCTCAGGGACCTGTCCAGACCTTTCACATTTGGCTCACAAAATGATCTTAGAAAAACACAGACTAGAAAGTTATGAAAGGAAATGCAATCAACTCCTAGAAAATATGTCAGCAGAATGAGAAAGTCAGCAGATAACAACAGATCAAACTGGGTTAAGGAGGGAATTGCAGAGAAACAGAGAAGAGTCAGAGATATCTGGGAGAAAAGACCAGACCTGCTACTCAGAGACCATGGGGGACCGTCCATGGAAATCGTGTGTGTGAATGTGTGAGTGTGCGTGGTATGTGTGAGTGTGCATATGTGTGTGTGTCTTCACATGTACTTTTAGCATCAAGGTGGTTAGACTTGTTTCCTCTAAGAGGTGTGGTTGCTTAGTTGTGGTTTCCCTTATGAAGTGGTTCCTTCAACAGCTATCAGTTCAGTACTAGGAAATCATAATGAAGCCATTTAGCTAAATTTTAGTACAAGGCTTCTTGTATTTATTTCATTGATTATAACGCTGCCCTAGTTGAACTCTGTCTCAATCAGTATTATGTCTCTCGATCTAGATGAGCTGAGTAATCTTTTATACCCATGATCTATACAAAGATCTATATAATCTTTCATACCCATGTATCTACCAAGACTGTAATTCTCTCTGCCTACACGTCTGTCTCTATCTATCTATACATTGTTTTCTTTTCTTGGTCAATGACCCAGAATTGCACTCCCAGAATGGCAGGGACTCCATAAAGACATGTAAGGGCCCAGTGTTGCCTTCTGAACACTACTCCTTATAAAACTAACTTTCTGATTGGTGCTAGGACTTCAGGGTTCCGAGCTTGGCTCAGTCCCATGACCCGACAGTTGTCCTGTGCTATTTTTATGTTTAATACCGTGGCCTCCTTGAAGATGACACAGATGGAATTCTCGTGTGGTGCTCACAGGAGCCCAAGCGCTCCGTTGAAGAAACGTTACCCTCCAGGAAGGAACAGACACCCGAGGCCACAGGGCTGTGCTGAGGAGCCTTGGCTTTGGTCTGTGTGCTCTCTGAGTCCCAATGTGTCCTTTACGGAGCTTCGCTACCTACGGGGAGGCCACGATTAGGGAGACACAGACTGGATAGATCCCATACTCTTTCCTACCAAACACGTGCACAACGTCCACTTCCATCAGCAACGTCTGTTGAGGGAACCAGCAGAGGCAATGGCCTGAGGTGGAAAACGTGGGGACACTCACACTGGCTACAGCAAACCCCACCACTTAATTGTTGTAAAATCGAGAAATAAACTTTTCAAATCAAATGTAGAAGTCACATGCTGGAGGAGCACACTTGCATCACCCCCGAGGGAATGTTAGAGTCAGGTATGTTTCCCACAAGTTTGGTGTGAGCCACTTCAGTAAGTCACATTCATGACATGCCACAGCTTTAGGAACCGGGGGATGGACACTGCCGAGTCAAGGGCTTCGCAGTCTGAAGAGGAAAGACGATACATGTGTAAGAAACATGACAACAAATTCAACTTGAAATGTCCATGCAGGAGCATGAGGGAACATGGGGACACAGAGGAGGGCAGCTTACTTCATCTGGCTGTGGAGAGAGAGAAAGGCCCCTAAAGAAGAAGGACCTGTGAGCTGAGAACTGGTGAACAAGCAAACAGTGTCCCAGACAATATGGGGACATTTGGACCAAATATGCAAACCTTGGTAGGAGGTGATGACTGAATAATCCCATTCCTCCCCTTTGCATGCAAGCTCATAGACTCCCAGCTCTGTATCCAAATGAGTATGTTTTTCTCATCTGGTGTGAAAATCCTTAAAGATTCACCCATCCCTCCATTCATTCATCCAACAAATAATTACTGACAGCTTTTTAGGCTATAGGCCGTCTTCTAGGCTTGGAGATGGAGTAGTAACCAAAATAGGCAAAATCCCTGCCACCATGTTGCTTACACTGGAGAGAGAATGGAAATATACAGATGGTAAGTATGGTGGGAAAAGAGGGGAAGACAAGGCACTGAACCTTACAGAACTTCATGGGTGAAGGTCGGGACAATGAGCAGATGACATGGACAGAGAAGTCATACGGGATACGTGGTGCCCTGAAACCAGATGGAGGAAGTGCTTCAAGGAGGTAGGAGGGATCCATGTACAAACACTGTTGACTCTGACAATGTCATGACCTCTGGACTTTGCAACAGGGCAGTGACTGGTCACCTTAAGGGGGCTATTGTAATGAGATAACTAAGTGGCCAAAGTGGATTCAAAAAGAATGGAAACAGAGGAAGAAAACAAATACAGACAAGTGCTTCAAAGGGGAATTCTAGTAAAGAGAAGAAAAATGGGTCATAACTAGAGAAGACATAAGAAACAACAGATCAGTGTTTGAGACAGTGGATGCTTACACATCTATTGGCAAGATCCTGAACAGAGAGGAAAATGAAAACTGATGATGCAGGAAAGAAAGGGAGGAATTGTTTAAACACTACCTTTGAGTAGGAGACAAGGAAAAGACATTGGTGCCCAAGATAGAGGTCACAGCCTCCACTAGATTTAATCAAAGCGGCTACAGCTGGAAGGCATGGCTGACCAGTTTGGGCGAGCGCCTCACCTTCGCACCAGAGCAGGGAGGTGGCTGCTATGGCAGGAGGAGGCCTGCTTCTCAAAAGGCAAGCAGTCTCTGAGCTGTAAGCAAGACAATCACTCCCACCTCCCAAAGAGCAGAAGCGATGGTAAACAACTTAAATCCTCCCACCTAATACCACACACTGGAAATGCGAGATCTGTTCCCTGTCCTTAGATACTGTTACAGGAAAATATGGTGGCACTTACTTCCCAGAATCTCTCAACCGTCTTTCCCAAGCTTTGCATTTTTCTGTTTTGGTTTAACCAACCGTGGTTACTGTCCAAGCTCTAACAAAAGCAAAGGAGGCAACATGACCAAAACCTCTGTGGCTCAAGACTGAGAAAGACACAAACACATGAAGTCCACACGCAAAGTCCCGTGGAGGAAACAGACTAGATCTGCAGCCCCACAACCCCGGGAGCCTCTCCAAGGTTCTGATTTTAAGAACACAGAGCAGGAAAACCCCCACGTCCCATGAAATGCGAAGATCCAGACATGGGGTCATTGGTAGGCCCTTAGGACCGTTCTGCCGGAAACATCTTCTGCACGCAGTTCCATCAAGAGGGTGGTATCCCGACACGCACATGTGCACCTGCACACAGAAGCGGTTAACCCCACACACCTCTGGCCGGCTAACAGGTTCTGAGAAGGAGCCGTGAATGCACGCCATCCCCAGCCCAACTTCAACACAGAAGGAAGGGAAGAAAACAGATTCTGGACTTCACCACACATCTGTGACTCACAACTACTTGTGGTGATCTCAAAGCCATTCACCTTCAGCGTCATAACATGCTTGGCAGATACTCATAAAATAAAGGAGAACAGGCCCAAACCCCATACAGAAAAGAACAGAGGGAAAGCAAGGCGTCCCTGGTTCCCTAACGGGCGCTGAGATGCCTTCTAATGTGGGTAACGAAGCAGGGTCTCCTGTCAGTGAACTTCAGTGATGGGGAGAGAAATGCGGTGACAAAGCGGGTCACATCTGCCCAGTCCTCCAGATCACCCGACAGGCTCTCCAACCATGAGACAGCTTCAGTGTCTCTGATATTATTAAGAATGACAGACCGACGTCTTTATCCTCAAATACAGCCACTCAGCACTTTCAATCCAGGGACGAGTCGATCAAAGCCACATTAGTGGATGGCAAGCATCACAAAACAAAGCTCCTACCAGCTCTGTGGCAGCAACGGACTTAGCAAGCACGTGTTTTCACAGGAGTCTGGTGGCCTCCGGTGTCAGGTCGGCTGCAAATACCTCACTACCGAGGCCCTCTCACAGCCATGAAGTCCAGAGCACCAGGCAGAATAACGAAGCAGAGTTGAAGTGTGGTTGATCTGTCCAGTCAGGCGAACTTCCATCTCTGAGAGAGAAATCTAGTTAATACTTTATCTCTTGGGAAGTACGTGTTATATCATGATGATACTTCAGGCGAGGACTCTACACTCTGCATTGAGGGCATCAACCTGCGCACACAGGACTGGTCCAGAGCTGCTTGGGTATTAGGGAGACACCACATCCAGCAAATCCCAAGGAGACCAATAGAAAACCACTGTGAGAATGACTTAATGTTCAACGGAATGGAGTCAGCTCTACTAAATAAAAAATGCTGAAATAAAGTTGTTAAAAATATAAAGGCTGTAGGACATCTCAAAATGCAGACACTAACCTTTTCCCAACGAAAGGAAACAGAGAATAAACACATTTCAGCCGTCTGGCTGTAAACTAGTTCCCCCTTTGCAGCATGAAGAAACATACTGCTGAGATCTCTCTTTCATATAAACATTTTGATGATCTGGATATTCTCATTAAATGAAAACGGGGGACAGATTTTTGTCAGTGAGGAAGAGGAGAGACAGAATAAAACCCCAAGACTTCTAAAGAGCAATACCTGTTTTCACATAATCAAACTGCGCCCTGAATTAAATAGCTGAATATTTTAATAGGATCAGAAGAAACATATTTCTATTAAATTTCTATTGCAGTTTGAAATGATTTCAATGAAATATCCTGGCAACACTAAAATAAGCTTCTTTGAATTTAAAAGGACAAAATTAACAGGCAAAGGAAAGGGGAGAAAAAAAGACAAGAACAATGTCCTTAAAAATAAGTCTATGAAAATCTGTAATTAAAATGCTGAATTTCAAAGGCTATGCAAGCATTGAATAAAGACAAACAATGATCTCACGCACATATGTTCTCTCCCTCACCTCCCTCTGTCCACCCCTCAACTCACCCTCAAAGTAATGGCTAATGGTCACGTAAAATAAACCAACCAAATAACATAATGAGTAAACAATGAAATACATGCAAAGATAGGAATACCGCCACATAAAAAATATGTATATATATATATTAATGACATTTCGTGATAACATGGTTTCAGCAAAACAAACTGTGTAACTTATTATTTTCTGAAGCATAACTCTCTCTGCCTTTTCAGTCAATTGGAAGTCTTGTCACAACTCCTTGGCTCTCAAATAGTAATTTAACTACAGTTTTTCTGACAAATGAAGTCACCTTTAATTAAAATTAAACTCTATAGCTCCTATCGTTGATGAAACCGCAACTTTATGCCCTGAATATCTCCTCCTCACCACTCCTCTTCTTCGAGTGTGAACTATGAAAATGGAGAATCGGGTATGTAAAGGGTGTGTTACACTCTCCAAGTCACGATCATGTCAATAATATCTGCGACTTTCCTTAACTAGGAATAATCCATTGGGCCAGCAAATAAGCAAGAGTAAATACTGCAGCACTGCCTCCGTGTAACAGAATGGTGTGCAAGCATTATCAGGAGGCTGACAGGTGATGATGGTAGGACATAGTGCCAACAGTATCCACCCACTGATGTGATTCCTTCCACCTTGTGATGACAATCACACACACACGAAACTACCCAAGAGAGGCTCCATGTGGCCAGCCAGGTGCCTCCCGGCGGTCAGGTTCTGCAGTTCTCCATGGAGGAGAGACCACTGGACTGAGACCCACGCATGTTGGTCGGACAGAACTATACGCACCTGAGTCCATGTGGGTGAAAGAAAGATAAAACGTGGGGCCTCCACTTCTTTTGAAATCTGGGCACTAGACAAGAGACTGTCCAGGATCTCATGGGCACTCCTGCAGTCACAGACCCCACATACATGTCCGTTTAGCCACTCACCTTAAGAAATAAAACAGGACGTGGGAACTCTTCACCCCAGAGTGGACATCAATTACATAGTAAATGTCCTTAGACCTATGATGAGCAGAGTACTTTGTGAGCTGGGATGATGTTCACAATGAATCTTTAATTTAGTAAGGGAGAAAAAATTCACTACAAAACTAGAATAAAATCAGGGAGTATCTCTTCATAACTAGTATAGGCAATGTGACTTCACCCCTTTGCTGTTCTTCACTTATTCCTCATTACATCAAAACCCCTTTCTCTCATCCTCCCTCTACCCATTCCCACTGAGAGGTGACAACAAGAATAAAGGGAGCAAAAACCTCGGTGTCTGACATATGTAAGGGAGACCTGAATGAGGCCACCACATCTGAGTTGTCCTTTGGAAGATGCAGACAGGCAAGAGAGATGGGGTGGGAGGCGCAGATCGCTGTGAAGGGCTGCGTCAGTCCCCACATGGCCCAGGGCCCGAGGAATCAGAAAACAGTGGAGGCCTATCCAGGATGGTCCCTGGGAGTCTCAGGCTAGTCTGTAACAGACCCAGAAAGTACAGGGTCCCTCAGAAAGTTCTGGAACCAGAGACGGAAATGATAGAAATAAATAACGGGGGACAGAACACAGAAGAAAGTGGGCCAGGCAGGCCCTCACACTGCAGGCCGGCGGGCAGTAGACACTGCAGTGTCCAGTGAAGACTTGTAATTCTGAAAGCCTGCTCACTCATTTGCAGTCATTTTCACCCGAGATCAGCAGTGTTCATATGCTGTCCCAGTTTGTCAATCTACAAGTCTGACTTCTTCACTTTTCTCTGTAGGTGTCTGACTTACCAAGGAGGGTGGAGGCTGAGGTTCCTCGATCATGAATCACAGCAAGGGTCCACCGTCACCAGGGCTCAGGGCCCAACTCTCACACACCAAGGCTTCAGAGACAAAAGAGCAGAGATATCGTGAGCCCATTTTAAAAACGTTCCTTGTTTATCAGTTCTAGAAAGTTCCACCACTTCCCCACACAATCAGCATGAGGTGCCCTGGCAACGTCAGACCTACAGTTGAGTGACCCAGACGGCGTGGAAATCAGAACATGCTAACCTCACACAGTATCTCACAAGCTACCAGATTTCCTTCTTCAGAAAAGGAGAAATAAGAATTCAAATGCTATCCACATCTGAAAGCCAATCTCAGGAAACAGGAGAAAGAACCACCCATTTCCAAACCCATTTGAATTATTTTCAGCTCTTTGAAAACCGAATTCAGAGCCAAGGTGTGAGTCTGTGGGGTTTAATGGTTCTCTCAGGCTGCTTTCCCTGCATCTCAAAACACAGGAGCTAAAAGCAGAAGGTAGAGGACCAGAAACTGCAGTTAGTGCTTTTATTTACATATCAGTTTACGAGGTGCACAATAGGAGATTTTCTAAGAAAATAATTTTCAAGCCATAAACACAAGTCACTCTACTAAAATCAAGGAAAGATACCTAGTCTCTTCACGTCGCTTAATGCATAAAAATCCCCAAAAGTTGATATTGCAGTGTGATGAGAATATCCCTAAAACATCAATCTTCATAGACTCCTTTATGCCAAAAATCGAAGAAATGGGTTCTTCCCGTTTCTAATTTCTAAAAGAATTTGCTTGGTGTTAGTTAAGCATGTCTCCCCTGCTACTTCCCATACTGCACTTCGGAGCACGTGCTTTCTCCGAAGTCCTCGTTTATGCAGCTTCTACTCTCCTCCCTGGGGCTCTGGTGGTCATAATCTGGAACACGGACATGCTGACTTATCAGTCCCCACTCACACACTCAGGCAGCTGCCGAGGATGAGAAAATGGGGAGAACTTCCCAGAACATTCTGGAATATTCCGGCTCTTGCTCTATGCAATGATTCCCACACTTTCTCCTTCCATCACTGTCTAGAGGCCAACTACTTACAGAAAATAAACACGACGACAGCTTCTGGAAATGTGTCCTTTTAGTCACACAGAACGGTGAACAGGAGACACTGTCCGTGTGGCTTCATGTCTCCAGAAAGTAACCGGTTGATTCATGGGAACTGAGGGGGGTGACCCAAAGCAAGCATGGCTCGGGAAGGCACCCACGGCCCAGGAGCACACACACCGTAGAATCCCCAGCCCCACTGGGTCCCAGCTGGGTCTTTGCAATCTGGTGACCTCATTCTTTGGAAAGGAGGAGGAGCAGATGTAAATGGTTCAGGCCAGAAGAAGAGTTAGGAGAACTCCCCAAGGCCAGAAGGCGTTCTCAGTCCAGAGAATTTCCGAAGAGTGGCCAATTTCTTCCTCCTCACACCACCGGTCATACCTCCTTTGGGTGTGGAACGAATATTAGTGGGAGTTCTTCGAATATATCATGTCCTCTCTTGAGCCCTCAAATCTGTTTTTCAATTATTACTGAAAGTTTCTTCTGTTTGTTTCTATCTTAATCAAAATTGAAGTAATCATGTTGGACAGATCTACGGGTCACAGCCATGAGTGCCTGGCAAATTTCTCTCAAATCCCACGTCTCAGAATCAAATGAAAAACAGGGCTGATCCCTAGGTCTGGAGCTGAGTCCTCCTGTCCCCTCTCTCGGTGAGGTCAGAAATGAGCCAATGGGGCACACAGCAGGACAGAGAAGGGGCTGGCCATCCTCTTAAACCGCAAGGAGACAGGCCAGAAAGGGCCTGGTCAGAATGCAGATCATTGCTACAGCCACACAGCAAATTCTGCCTCAAGAGAACACCATGTGGAACCCCGAGCCTCAGCCCAGCCTTCCAACTAGAAAGCTGAGCCCCATCCTTGAGAACAGGTGACATTCTGGGGCAGAATGTCCAAGCAGGAGTTCACAGGGCTTCAGGGATCACACACCCCCTTGAGGACAGGAAGGAGTCCCACCAGGAGGATTCGGGGCGCACATCTAAGAGGGTCTCAGCATGGAAGGAAAACAGCATCAGGATCTTTCACTTCGAGGGCCAAGCTGAGCCTGATCGGGCATCCAGCCTCCACAGGAGCAGACGACAGCCACATGTGCCCAGAAGTAGGTGGCAAGGAGATCAGCACAAAAAAACAGTGACCTTGATAGGCGCTAAGCTAAAGTCACAGAGCATGACGGACAGCACGCTCTGGGGGCTGAACTCGCCCATCCACCCCCGCGAGGTCGTCAACGAGCTGGTGTGCAAACCAAAATCACGACACATCTTCTAGAACGTGTAGAAACCAAAAGGTGAAGCAGCGATGAGCCCCACAGGCTCCTCTCAAACAGGAAGGAGGAATACTTGAAAGCGGATATTTAACTTCCCATTAAAACGAGGCTTGATTTGTTAACCCGTGGCCCCATGGGACACAATTCCATGGCACCCTTACTCTCTTCTCGTTCAGCTTAGTAACAACAAGCTCCACCGAAGGCTGTCCTAAGTCCTGTGCGGCCCACTTGTCACACAGAGCCTGGTCCCGGAGAAGACGCCACAGCCCCCACGCGCCCACCTCGGCCTGTGTGACTTGCTAAACCTTCCCCAGTAGTCTGACCCTAGAGCAGCCACCACAGACTTAAAATTGTTTCTAAACTGAACACTTAAGCATCAATTAAAACTCCCCAGGAGTCCATCACTGCATGACTTTCTTCCCTGCCCATCCAGCTCAGAACAAAAAAACAGGGATTAAAACACCCTCCTGGAGTCCCGGAGTCAGCAGAGCAGCGACCTTTATCCCCAGAGGAATGAGAGAAATTAACCTTTCAGGACAATCAGAAGAGCTCAATTTAGAAATTGTACCACCGTAAAATCACAGAAAATCAGATGAAAATGGACAAGAATACTTGGCACCGCGAAGATGTTTAGTGACTGAGGGAAAGAGACTGCCCCAGGCGCGGGGCAGTGATGAGCCACGGGGCCCAGCTGTTCCAATGGCAAACCTTTATGAGGGGTCTACGTGAGAGACATCTGGTCATCAGTGTGTGAGCACCACACACAGCACACCCAAGGCCAGGCAAGACGGGTGCTTAGAAGACAAAGCAGGAGCCACTGATGGCCTTGAAATGGCAGAGCCACAAAAGCTGTGCCCTCATTCCTGGTGTGTGAGACTGGGCCACGGAGTAGGTCTCTTTTCATCTCACCAAATATCAGACTGCAGACCATTCTACATTCATGATCCAGTTGGGATTATATCAAAACCTAGCGCTTTTTGAAAGATCTGTTTGACGGTTGAGTCATCTAAAGACTGCCACCGTGAAGTGGGAATGAGGACCAGAAAGAGACTAGCTGCAGAGGCCAAGATCTCAGGATGCTTTCTCTTTGAACGAGCAACCCCGGGCCTCCAGGGCTGCCGGCGCTGGCCAGGGACAGGACCTGGACTGCCCCCCAGCCAGACTCTGAAAACCACATCTAATCAAGTTATGTCTCCCTGGGGCCAGCATCAAGGCAACCGGCCTTGGCTGTAGAGAGTTAGAGATCTTACACAAAAAGATACCATCAGCGTATGAGGAAAACCACGTAAAATCAGGTAGTCAGAGTTGTAACCTTTTTATGAAATAACTTTATATCCCGAAAAGCAAATCAACAAATAAACGTGTTGTCTTCCTTTCCCTGTCAGTGTGGACGGCCATCTGACACCTTTCTGTGCATCCCAGCTGAGAAGGATGTAGGCAGAATGACCTGTTCAATGGACCTAAAGATCCTGACCACCAGAGAGCTCCCGGGGCACAGCTTTCCTGCATCAGAAGCACTCTCATTAATAACCAGCTAATTATTTCCTGCGTGAACAGTGTCACCTATTGACCAAGGCTGTCTGATAAAGAATCTCTGATAATTAGCTCATGGGCATTTAAAAATGCAAGTGCCAGATGGCACAATTTCCCTTCTGTGAACCTCTGGCTGTCTTAAGACCCACGTAGGAACAGCTGCAGATCATCCATAGCCATGGCCAAGGCTCAGGCATTGTGTCCTCACATGGAGACACATGACCTCACATTTGGGTGATTTCATGATGCAATCACTTGGCTGAGAGGCCGGCAGAAGCAAATCCAATGTCTCTGAAGAGGACTGCGGGCGTTGCTGAAATCTGTGTCCAAACAGTGAGCGAAACTCCAGGAAGACTGGGGGGCCTGCACCCCCAGATCCGCCTGGGTCCCTGTCTGCATCAGAGACAGTCACTGTGAAATGTGAGGCTCAGAAACAGTATGTATAGCCTGGGCAACCTGCAGAAAAGGGAGGGTGGAGACTGAGGATTTCATTTCTCAAAGGGTTGACTAATCCTAAGGACGTGTGGGAAGGAAAAAAATAAGAATTGTTTTGCATTTAGGTTTCGTGTAGAATGCTGTGTGGATCCCTCACTGCTAGTGAGTACTGAAAACTGGCAGGAATGGCTCCCCTGGAAAGGAAATTTTACACTGGTCACAGGAATAAGCTGAAGTCAAATGCATCTGATCCACACCTCCCACCAAGAGAATGAGACAAGCCTGGGTTGTCAGAGGCAGGAAGAGAAAGAGAGCGCAAGTGACGTCTTTATCAAAGCAAACAAATTGCCAAAAACTAAGCAGCTGCTCAAAATGAGCATTTTCTGGAACCAGCTCTCCAGAGACACAGACGTCTCCAAACAGTGATGACGCTGTCCCATTCCTGCAGCCACGGCCCCCCTTTCAAAGGGCAGGCGGCTTTTCATGTCAGCAATTTCAAAGCCCTTAGGCAAGTGGCTAATTTGTTGGAGCAATTGGCCTCTCAGCTTCCAATTTGACAGCTAAATTGATCCAGCCTTTGTAGACTAAAACCTCAGGACCCAAAAGAGAAGGGTGTCTCAGGCTTTCTGAAAAATGTCATCTCTCCGTTACTGCTGATGCAAAACAACGCTTCCAACCAGATTTGTCGCATCAGCAGGCGCTTGCTCACCCCCAAAAGAGGATGGAATTCTAGATCTCAGTTCAAGATTGAGTTCTGAAATCAAGGTTTAAATATTTTTAAGTATTTTTCAGACTCCTTTTGTTTTAACTTGTGTGGAGCCAACAGAAGGACCTGGGCTCTTATATCAGCTCTTGGGGTCGTTATAGAAGAAGAGGGGTAGGTCCGCACGGATCAGACTCACAGCTGGTGCCGGAATCTCCCCAAGAACTGAATCGAGGAAGACGGTGACTGGCACTAAATCACGAAGTGGAAGAGGGGTTACTTTTCCCCAAAAAGATGGCGGACTGTGAAATCCACAAAGAAGTGTTAGTGAAGTGGCAATGGATTAAATCATGTAGAAAAAAGTTTCCTGGAAAAAAAAAAAAAAAGAGAAGGTTTTTCAGAAGTTTCTAGCCACAAAGGAGGCTCTCTCACCAACTGTCGAGAGAAATTAAATTAAGAGTATTCCCCTTTAATTCAGCGAGAGCAGATTAATGCAAACCCTAGTAGGTCAGTCCCATAGACATGTTGGTCTGTCCGTCCAGGGTTTTCCATGACTTCCTCCATTTTATGGCCCAACTTTCCCGCTGCTGTTTTACACGGTGACGGTGACCTAAGCCGGGAATTTGCTGTGCTTTGACTTGGAAGTCGAACGCTGACGTTGGTTCTAGGCTGAAACCCAGCAAGTACTCGGAGGTCAGCTCAGAACAGCTGTCTCTCTGAAGACTGAAAGGCTTGTCCAGACCCTGCCGATCTCAGTCCCCATGACCCGCCAGGCCTTCCTGGTCAGAAGTGGCCACCAAGGCCCGAAGGAAGGAGGATGCATTCTTTTTCTGCCTCCGGGTGTGTGGGCAAGTTGCCAGGGTGTGAGTCACCCCCAGGCACAGACCTGGATTGCAGACGACAGAAGGGTGGACACTGGGTCCCTGGGCGTGGTGCGTGCCCACAGATCTGACTCAGTTCTGCTTGTCCTCCTCTCAACACGAGACACAGAAACCAGAAACAGGCTACTACACAGTGAACCAGATGGCATCTTCCGTTTCCAGAAACACTGCTGTTTTGGGTGTTTACATGGAGCAAAAAAGACATTTTTTTCACATTGGCCATGAGTCGTGTCATCCGTTTCAGCCTGTACACAGCATCCTCCCCACGAAGAACCTGTGCAGGGTTCACTAGTGATTACAAACAGCAGGCAGCCCAACATTCGTCAGGCCGGTGCTGCCCACTTCAGGCCCACCGGGGGCGCAGGGCAGAGCTGCTGGAGGCAGGGCTCTTTGCAGGAGTTGAGACGTGGCTTTCATTTTCTTTGCAACACACACCTTTACAGTTTTAATCTGGGGAACCTAACTGTCCCCTCTGAACTGCAGCCCGTACCCTCCTGTTGACTGGCATCGAGCATGGAAAATATGGCACCTGGCCAGAAGGGGAGGGCAGGGTAACCTCCAAACATCCCCGAGGTTACCGAAGATGAAAGCCCACTTCGCCCAGCTAACTGCAAAGGAAACAAGACCCATCTGAAGTGCGGACGCATTTGACAACACTTCGCTGTTTTCCACGGACCAATCCCCCGCGAAAGGGCTAACGCAGGTCAAGCTCCAGACGTGACACGGTCGCCCTCCAGACCCGGACAGGACACGGGTCCCCATGCCCGTGCTTCTGTCCCTCCCTGCTGCCAAGGCAGTGCTGGGGCTGGGTTTGCTTTTCACAAACTGTGAGGAAGGGAACACACCCTCTGCACAGGCTGGATGAAGGGTAATAAACAGGCCCACACAGTGGCTGAGACAGACTCCCCTCCATCGGGTACAGACGGGGTTTTCTGATGGATATAAAGGCAGAGCTCTGTTCCTGGCCCCTTAGATTACATTTTATGGACATGACCTCAGCACTCGAGCTGTTTGTCCTAAGAGCCTTTCCCTGACTCCCCAGAGTCCACAGGTGTCCCCAAATTCCCTTAGGAGGCAGCCCCTCTTCTCTGGGACGTCCTGGTGCTCCCACAGCACATCTCAAATCATCTCTGTTCTTGACAGTTGGCCTCCCCCAGGTGAGGGCAGACATCAAGGCCAGGCCTGGGGGATGAGTGGGTGTAAGAGGACCTCGGATGAGGTTTCTCTCCTATTTCAGGGTACGCTAAGTGTTCACAGATCAGGGGCTCAACCCCAAAGAAAGCTTCCAGAGATACTCTTCCACCTGGACAGCACATCAGCCAATCTGACAGCAATCAAAGTCACCCAGGAAAACGGCACACTAAACCTGGGAGCTGGCGGGATCCCCACCAGGTACATAAGTCAGGGCTCAGCGGGCAGGGAGGAGCCGTGGGTGGGGCCTAGAAATTCACATCCCCAGACCCAGAGGTCCCAGGCTGGCCTTCAACCATCTTTGCTCAAAATCAAGTTCACGTTTCACCTCTCCGGAAGGTGTCTGAGTCTTGAACAAGATTTCTGAAGTGACTACTACAGACTTGAGCCCGTTTCACATCCTGGTCACAGATTTGCACAGATGCCCCTGTGCAAACACATCCATGGCCCCCTTCTTGCTGTGAAGCTGACTGGTACATACAAGGGTCCCGGTTCAGGCTCCCTCGGGGAGGCTCCTCGACACCCACCCCAAAGCCTCTTCATGGGTTGCGGTGTCCCCATGGGGAGGGGGCTGCTCACGAGCTAAGTCCAGAGAGAACAAGGCTGCCACCAGTCATCAACTGTGACCCGTGTGAAAACACTTTGTCCTTAGTAGTATGAACAGCATCTTTGTAAATGCCATGCAAATACTCTCTTATTAAACCCATTTCTTACAGCTTTCAGGTCAACTGCTAAGCACAAATTACTCCAATTTCTGCATTAACGATGCCCATAGGTGTTCGCAGAGGTAGCAACTGATTCTGCAGTCACTGACGGAAACAACCATCCCCCCACCAGTGTAGCATCTGAACTCCTCTCCCCGCGACCATGGTTTGGACACGTCACCTGGCCCTCGGCTGGCCGCCTGTCCACCCAGAGCCCCACCCCACTTACACCTGCATCCCTTCCTCCAGTCAATGCAGAGACAAGAAGATTAAAGGACTCCCTTCTTGCCATCAACTTGTCTAGTCCATACGTGGCTTTAGAGAACATGTAAGTGTCCTGGCCAAAAGGAACACAAAATTGCGATGTGACTTAGCAAGTTAAAAACATAAAAGCCTCCTAGATCATTTAGCAGTAGAAAAAACATGTTCTTCGTGGCATTTTATGCTTGATTTGAAGATGTGCATTTTCATTTCCCCTTTATGCTGTTCTGCTTGGCTAGTTTGCACTGATCATCCCCTCCAGCCACTCTGCCTCGAGAACATACTACTCCAGGACAGGGAAGGGCTTGAAAATAGAACACAGCTTTCAGGAAGGTTTGTGTGACCACAGTGAAGAAGACAAAAGAAAGACGCAATAAATAAAGGCAAAGGACAGCATACACAGACCTGTCTTGCTTTGGGATTATTTATCTTTCCAAACTCAAGTATTAAAAACTAAGAGGCTTTTGTCACATTAAGCTTTCTGCACATGTCACTGCCCTCAGAGCAGCAGACAGGAACATCTCAGCAGAGTGCTAATGCCAAACCTGTCTCTCTCCTTACACATCCCATCAGAGAAGCTACCATCCATTCATGGACTGCCTACCCAGGTAGCAGGTCTCGTAATCACAGGGGGAATGAAACCACAAACAAAGCCCTCATTTGAAGGAAAGCTGCCAGCACTGCGGGGGGACTGGTAAGACCTGTTACTGGACTTGGAACAAAAGGTCCTGGCCAGAGGACTCCCTTCCCCTTTGCTTCTCCCCAGTGCCCTGGAAAGAAGGGGCATGGCTGTCTGTGACTTACTGGCAGTTTCTCCAGATATGTCCTATTTTGAATTATTGAAAGGAATTCCATGTCTGACAAGTGTTATGAAATTTGGTTGACAGCTACCTTTCACAAACATTCCTAAGGTAGATCACCAAACCATGGTCTAAGGTGGCAGTATGACAGCTGACATCATGTCTTGATAAATTCCTCACTCCTTCGAATTAGGCCTCATCAGTGTTCATTTTGCAGAGGACACAGGGGTCACTCAACATAAGCTAAAAAGATGCAAATTGATCGAACTCACAAAAGATAAGAGAGGGGAGGCTGAGAAATGACCTGCAATGTACTATAGAGAGATGTTGATATACAAACAAAAATAAAAATGAATTATACAGAAAAGGAATATTTTCATTCAATTTTAAAAAGTAGAAAAGAAATGGCTGGAGTTTCATGATTTCTCTCTCCTGCAAACATCAGTTTTGCATCTACTCCTCGCTTGACCAAGGATGACAGCCGGGAACTTTCCTGAGCAAACTTGCATCAACCTAGCAAGGTGTGAAGAGCCAGTGACAAGGAGGAGTCCGCCCCGCCATTCAGTGGGCGAGAGAAAATGAGCATGGTGCCCGAGTCCATCTCTTCAGTGGACAAGAAAGAAGAAAACAATCATGGAGCGCCTGGTGGAATCACCGCTAGGTCAGAACCTCGAAAGGAGAGCAGTCCGTGTACCTCCCAAGGAGTGGCGTTCTGGGTTTGGGGGGAACACTCAATGTGAACGACTAAATAAAAATAAAATTCTTCTCCTCCCTCTCTTCTGGAAGGAAGGAAGGAAAGAACAAACAACTGATGTCAACAACTGAATAAAAATTAAAATAATCATGAGGGAAATCTGCATAAGTGTATGCTTTTAGCCGGACACCTAACCCACATGCATCAAAGGATAAACCTTCTGGAGAAACAGGCTCTTCCCTCACCTCGCCCTTCCTCCCCCTTTGTCAGCCCCAAGGCTCAGCGGCCCCCCAGGGGCTTCTCATCCTAGGATGAGTCTGGAGAAAAATAGGCACAACAGAGAAGTTACAACAGCACGGGCCTTGGTCTCTCAGGGACCTCCCACAGGAACTGCTCGTAGACACCTTCATTCTGGCTGAAATCGCCCAAGGGAGCCAGGAGCCACGTTCTCCTCGACTCCACTTTGCTCTGACAAACACATGGCTGTCAAGTGGCCGCGTGCTTCCTGGAGGAGATGAGTGGGGCACTGGGAGCTGCCCAGGGCTTGTCAAGCGTCAGCAGCTCACACCCCTGGCCATGACAGCAGCGCTCCCCAGCAGAGAGCCCGCACCCCATTATTTCAACCCTACCCCTCACTGCTCCCACGGGACGCAGGGGCTGGCACTGAGGCGCTAAGGGACGTTTCCCAGTCAAGTTCAAAGGCAAGCACAGCGGGGGCCTGGGAACAGGCCCAGCCCTCTAACCTGGCGGGAGTGTCCTTCTCCCTGCAGGCCACACTCCCCCTGAGCTGAACCGAGGTGGGAAAGAGAAGCCAGGCCTGCCCAAGGAGCAGGAGGCAGTGGTCCAGGGGTCCAGCGTGGAGTCGCCGCGACTGCACAGGCTGTTGATTTGAGCACCGCATGTCCGCGGTCCTCCCCGGTGGTCGTTCACGTGCTGTTCATTGCAGATCCTGAACCGCTCTTCTCTGGGCAAGGAAGGTGCAGCGAATCTAGTTACAGAGAAGCCGTCAGCAAGCAGGCTGGACGCTGCCCAGGGGCTCAAACGTGTCACTGAGGGAGGAGGCTGCGGGGTCCTCCACCCGGAGGCTGGGGGTCCTCCACCCGGAGGCTGCGGGGTCTCCCAACCAGAAGCTGTGACCTCCAGGGACACTGCCCTGGACAGAGGCCCAGCTTCAGTGCCACCCTCACATCGCCTTGGCCCTCAGGATGCAGACACCCGAAGGAGTCAGATAAGGCCGAACGTTCTCTCTTTCAGAGAGATGATGATCCCGAGGAAAGTAACGGGATTACTCTGTGCAATCCCAGCTACTCACTCAAGTGAATGTCACCCCAAATGTGCTGACGGCCATGAGTCCAAAGCTAGTAAATAAGGCTCTCCTGGGCAAGATGTCTTTACAGACAGACACGCACACCACACGGCCTTCATCTGCACAGCTGACAGGCATGAGCAGGGAGGAGGCTCGTGCCAGGGCGCCCGGAAGCCCTAGAGCACCGGCTCCAGAGCAGCGCCCACAGCTTGACCGGACTTCACGGGCATGTGGTCCAGCGGCGATGGGGATGAGCTGTGTGTGCTGAAGGCCACAAATGACACACAGGACACCCCGTGTCCCCGGCTCGACGCAGGTGTGGGTGGTCCACATGTCCCAGTGGGGAGTTAACTGCCTCCACGGAGCAGAGTTAGGAACCAGGAGTGGAAATGCAAAGGCGCCAGTGACCTGCTCTCCCGGAGGAGCAACACAGGGCCCCCTGCTTCAGAGGACACACAACTCGTGCCTCAGGCTGCAGGTGCCCTGGGTGCCTGGCTGTCTGCCGTTACTACCACTGGAGAGACCTTTCTGAAGTCATCCTGGAGTGAAATTAGACTCCTCAGAAGCCAGACATCAGGCACAACAGCCTGGTGGCCAAGGTCACTTGTCCAGTGGAGGCCTGTCTCGGGCTGGCCGGGCTCCTCAGAGCTCAGCTTCTGTAATATGAATCAGACCCCACTCCTGCCTCAGATAACGGGCCTTGCTCCCCAGATGGAAGGGCTGATTACAGCCCCAGGAACAGAATGCAGCTCGTTTCACTGTGGTCACATACTCCTGACAACTCAGGCTATTAACGTGAACTTCCAAAGTCCAGCACAAGCCACAGGTGGCCTCTCCGCCACTGCTGAACAGGAGAGTCTGCTCGGTGGCCCGCACAGACAGGAGGAAAAGCCATCTGCTACAGCACCGCACGCCCTGAGTTTCCAGTCCGGGAGTCTTCTCTCCGGTACTCCAGGCACTTGCAGCACCCTGAGACCGCTAGCGTTAAAGCAGAGCAGCAAAGCAATGACAAATGCCACCCAAGGAGCAGGTCCACAGCCCTTACGGTCTTGCTTCCTGATGGCCTTAAAACTCTTCTCCCGCGAGTTCTCCCTCTCAGAGTAACCTTGGGAATAAAACGACTGTCTTTGAGAATAGAATTGATTTCTTTTTAAATGGTTTTCCTTTTTACATGAAAGAAACTTGAACCTCGTTCTCCACCTCTTGCTCTGCACGGTTGCCCACCAGAAATGGAGCAGACGTGGCAGAAACGGTTCACCTGTGTCCTCAGTCAAAGGAAGTACTTGCAAAGCCATGCACATCCTGTCTGCAGAGTCAGGAAAAGGAGCAGCCACGTGATCACAGAGGTAGGTCAGCAGGCTCCACACGTGCGTTATAAAGAAAATCAGAATTCTCCGCAAGAGTGGGCAGCCCGTTCCAGAGCCTGGAAGAGGAGACGGGCGCCAGCATTTCCATTTCCCTCGCACCAGACAGGCTCGCTCCAGCCACGGGGAAAGCGCTGATGATCACAAGCTCGCCACAGGCCTCCCAGAGTGTCCCAGGCAGTCAGCTTACTGCTGCGTCCTCTAGGGAAGGTCACCTAGACTAGGAGGTGCTGTGCTGAGGTGGACTGGTTGGAATAGGGGCAGAGTTGAAACTGGGATCAAGAGATCCCATCAAAGAAATTGTGAGAATTTAAAAAAAAGAGAGGGAATGCCACCTGATTTTTATCAGCCAAAGCTAGCTCTGAGAAGCCCCTGATCCCTAGGAATACTAGATGCTGAAGTCAGTGGGTGCCTCAGTGCCTGAGAGCGTCACAGGGACCTCGGGCCACAGAAAGGCAGGCGTAAGCACCACTACACTTCTAACCTCAACAGCAGAGACAGGGCAGATTCAAACTTCCAGACTCCTTCTGGAAGGGGAGCGGGTCAGCAGGGACACGCTAGGGGAGCCTCAGGCACCCAGCACTGTGGGAAAATGCCACCAAGAGTGTGAGCACCTGCAGAGAGGAGACACTTCATCAGAGAGCAGTCTCCACCCGCCCATTCCAGAAGGAGCCAGTTCTTCGTTTCCCAGAAGCCAGCGGCTGCAGGACTTCGGTGGGGGCACACGTTCTAATTAAGGTAAATCTCTCTGAACTCCCTGCAGAAGTTCCACTCACCTCCCTGGTGCTCTGCCCCCAGCCCAGCCAGCAGAGAAAGGCAGCCAGTGGTCGCACTGTGTCTTCCTGGGAAGTTGAATCTCCTCTGAAAACTGGCTGCACACAATAGCTTCCGAAATCCCAAGCACTGGCTCTGATTGTAGGTGAGAAGCACATTCAACCGGGGGAGAGGGAGGGGTTCTTGGAAGTCGACAACAAAACCCCATCAAAGGAGAAAGTGAAAAACCCTAACTTTCTGGGGATTCAAAGGGAAAGAGAACCTTTTCTGGTGAGTGGACAGTTCGGGACACCTGTGACTAGCCCCAAGCAGCTGTGTCCATGGTTTTGGCCTCCTGTTCCCTCAGCCCAGTCCTAAGGCAGAGCCTGGACCCCAAACCACAACAGGGCCGCAGGAGAGAAGGGGATTCTACTCAGTCCAGCTGGAAAAACAAAAGCAGAAGGGTCGAATCAGAAAAACCTGTAAAATATAAACATTGTGATTGCAACCCATGGAGAGAACCCAGGCTGGGCCCACAGACTCACTGGGCTCGTCAGACCGCAGTTTAAAAGCCGTGGGATGCCACCACGCACAGGTGTTCAGAGAATGCTGAAAGCCCACCAGGTAAGAAAAGAGCTTCACATGGGGACCCTCACACGTGGGTGGCTCAGACAGCACCACAAATGACTAGGTCCACACTCCTGACTACGGAAAATGTCCTCACTCCTGACTATGCCTCAAAGCGCCAAGGACACTGGAAACTTCTGGAGTTCTAGTACTGCCCCATCACTCTAAATTGTCCAAATCAATCAGCCAATGAACACAACGAGGTGCCTGTTTCAAAGCCCTTGGGAAAGCACTCGTCTTCTTGTTTGTTCTAAAAACCTGCTGCGTCCACTGCTAGTTACAACAGACATGAGCTGGAAACTTCCTAAGTGCCCACCATCAGATGAACTGACAAAAAAAGATGTGGCCTATCTACACAATGGAATACTACACAGCCCTAAAAAAAGACAAAGTCCTGATATTTGCAACAACCTGGATGGAACTAGAGGGGGACGATGCTCCGTGAAATGTCTGAAAGAGAAAGACAAACACTGGTGATCTCACTAATAGATGGAATATAAAGAAACAAAGAAACAGACTAAACAAAAACCCACCCTTGGGCATTGATAGTACAAGTGAGGTAACCAGTGGGAAGGGGTCGGGGTGGGAGCAAGGGCCAAGGGCGGGGGGGTCCCATGGACAATGGGGGAGGACTTTCGGTTATTTGGTGATGGATGTGCTATGCTGGCATGTATTTGATGAAGAGTAAACCTGCACATCTAAATGTATATTCTTCTGCAAATAAAATTGTACTCCAGTAACGTGTTAAAGGGCAAAAAAAAGATGTTTTAAAACAAAATCTGCTATTTGCTTGTTCAATTCCTAAAGTACAGACTGTGGACCCTAACTTCTCAAGGTTCTCAGAAGAAACTGAGCCTGCATCCTGGCCGTGGCAGCTGTAGGGCTAATTCAGCAGTCGGCTCCTTCCTTAAGGACCCTTCCCACAGGCCCAGGGGAGAGAGAGGACACAGGGCCACACTCAGACCCTTCAGCTGCATCCAGCCTCGACACACACACATACATCTCGACAGCAGGGACATTCCTTGACAGCTTGTCTGGGTTTCCTCTTTCATGCACATCAGCCTACAGGAAAGGTGTGAGGTTTCCAAACTGCCCACTGCGGACCAGCTCCACCCCGTGATCGACAGACCTTCAATATGATCGTCTGATCGTCGTTACAACAAATGTTTCTGCTTTTATTTTGATCACAAAGTTTATTCCAGGTAATCTTTACATAAAAAAAAAAAAGATCAGAGTGTTCTTGCACAAAAAGTTTTTCTTTAAAGTTGGTCAACAATATCACTGAAAATAGCCTTTTTGTTTTCCTCTCACAGACATTAACGATGACTTGCAGGGATCAGCACTGGGTCACACGCTGCCAACACAGAAGTGAACATAGATCCATTTTTCAAGTAACTCAATGTCACAAAAGAGTCAAGTTTCTCAGATATGTAATGAATAGTGTGATAGGCACAGTGATAGGCAAATTCAAAGAACATTGGGAAATGTCCATAAGGAGAGGAGGGGAAAGAAAACGTGAGAGGCTGTCACATTAGAGAGAGTATAAAGGAGACTGTACCCTTTTATTGTTATTTTTTATTTTTTAAAATGTCTTAACAAATGTTTCTTATAAGGCATGCGGCCATGGCCATCCACTCCACAGCCCTTCTGGGCCTCACGGAACGATCTAGAACATGAGGTGAGGATGTCAGATTACAGCTTTCATGTCCCCATTCAGATGTAGAATCTAGTTGTTTCTTCCTGTATACTTTGCAACACAAAAGCTTATTCTACACCTATCGTGGACATGTTTTTTGGTCCGAGCAACTTTTCCAGAAGAAAGCACATCAATCTAAGAACCACCAACTTGATGCCCTTTGCAGCAACCCCATTAAAAGGCTCAGGAAAGTTTGGGATAAGAAGCACAAAAGGAAAAGAAGATATTCTCTCAAGCAGCAGCTCTCCTTTCACTTGGGAAGGGAGAGAAGCACTGGGGGCGTCTAGCTGTCAAGGCCCAAAGAGCTGATGACAGAGGAGCGGAGCCCTGTGTTTTCCCAGTTGAGAGTGATTTAGTTCCAAATCTTCAGGTCAACAACTGTCTCAGGTCTGACCTACACAGTCCTCAGTCTTTCTCAACTTCAAGGTGAAGTAGGAAGGAAACATCTGAAAGGAACGTGAGCATCTGCCAGACTGACGCACTTTCCTCCAGTTTTCTCCCTTTCACTGTAAGCAAATCTGCTGGAGAGACAGGACTAGCGGGCACGGGCACACACCCACACGGGTCCGCCATGTATGTTCAGACACCTAACGGTCAGGTGCCGGTTCAGCCAGGGAAGGTGGCTGCAGCCTGCTGTCTGGATGAGGGATGTGTGACTGTGTCCCACACTCGAGCTCCAGGGATGGGTGACAGAAGACTCTGGAGGATTCAAATGGATGTCCATGTTGAAGCCAGTTTTGCTGAGCAACACAGCACAGGACCGTGAGCAGTGCCGTGGGCAGTAGAGCAGTGCCGGCCTGTGCGGCGTGTGAGTACCATTTCCTGAGAGACCCAGCGACAACGTATAGGCAGCGGGATGAAGCTGAGAGACACAGGCAGGGACTCCCAAAGGCTTTACATCCTGCCATCAGATTTGCATCAGTGACAAAGTCCTTAAACGCATCACGGGGTACATTCAGCCTCAGAAGGTAAACTATGTTGGATGAATATTGATTCAGGTCACCTCAGCCATTGCTTTGATTCATTTTCATAAGTTATAATGTGGATCAGAAAGATTTGACTGATATCTGTGTCAATAATTTTAAAAGTAGTGCATATTATATGCTGATTAATGTCTAATATCTGATCTTATTTTTTATTTGCCCATAATGGCATTGTTTTAGTTAAATGTGAGAACTGTCTCCTGGAAAGCCTTGATGCAGGGAGACTTTAAGAAGGTCCTATGATACCTGATATAATATGTTCATGCTCCCACATAATCCTGCTCCTTAAGAGAGAATACATGGGACTTGTGATTTGCTTCTACCAACAGACTATGGCGAGGTGACAACATTGGACTGATAAAGTGATTCTGTGATGTTAGAGTTCATCCCCTGCCTTGTAGGGTTCTCTTTCTCCCTGGCAACTCTGAGGAAGCAAACAAGCAAACTGACATGGCAAGGAGGTGTGGGAAGTCTGGAAGATAAAGGAAGCCTCAGGTAGCCTCTGGAAAGAGAAGCAGCCTCACTGTCACAAACACAAGGAGATGAATTTTGCTGACAAGTGGCGGAGGCATCCCCAGACGAGCCTTCAGATGAGGGCTCAGGCAGTTGGCCATGGTGGCAGACAAGCTGGATGAGCCACATCCAGTCTCCAGATCACAGAAACAGAATAAATTTGTGTTCTTCTAAGTCACCAAGTTTAGAGCATTATTTTGATGTCTTCATAAATAATGAATGAGGTCATTAAATCTCTATTAAATATAGAGTGACACAAATAATTCATGTAAAGGCAATAACTTATTCAGTTGAACTCATTCATTATCAACCCCAAATTAGATAGCAGATAGTTGATTCTTCCATTCTCTGCTCTGCAGTCATCCTAGAGATAGCAAGTCCTTCTAAAGTCAAATAAGATACAAATATTTGGTCATTCATTACTAACCACAGCTAGTTCACAACTTTAATAGACCTGTGATGATTATAATGTTTATAACACATCAACTACCACTGATGTCTGTTTTCAAATGTCTGATAGTTCATATAAAACACCCCTGTGAACACGCACTGGGAGATCTTGATTTTGATATTGCAATTGTATAAATAAAGGCTCTGATTGGTTGAGTAATCATGAGTAAGGAGTTGATAAGCTGTGCTATGTTATCAGCTCATGAGTTAGAACACTTGTCAATGAATTCACAGCAATATATATTAATATAAGCATGAATGCAGACTTTGATATTTTATACAGAGCAAAGCAGATCTTATTTAAGTAAAACTCTCACGCTCTATTTCAATACATCCTAGAGATGACATATATTCCCGAAACATGAAGCAGTATACCTTTGCTGGTGGCATCACAGAGAAGCACAGGCCAGGCAACTCAGTAAAGAAGTTTATTTCTCAGCACTATGAAAGTTAGAAGTCCAGGATCAATGCAGCAGCCACGCTAGTTCCTGGTGAGGACTTGCTTCTGGACTTGCAGAGGGTCACCTTCTAACTGTGTCCTCGATGGTGAGAGAGAGAAGCAGTGACCTCTCCGGTGTCTCCTCTTCTAAGGATCATAATTCCATCATGAAGGTCCTACTCCATGACTTCATCCAACCCCAATCACCTCCCCAAGGCCTCATCTCCAAATGTTATCACACTGGGGTTTCGTATTTCTACATAAATGTCGGGGGTATTAGGACTCCAACCAGTCCACAACAATAAATATTCAAGTATTTTTGAAGCATGTTTATGGGTCAATTAAAACAAAACTGCTGTTTTAAAAAACATGGCTTTAATCAGTTTTCTGTTCAAGAGTTTAAAAATGCATGGAATAAAGGCAAGACATGCAAGGAGAAAAACCTTGCTGCTTAGTCGGAGCAAAATGTTTTAACCACATCTTCATTTTGCAGGGGACAGGGGGAAGATGTTTTCCTCATCCTGACATGTTTATCAATTGGAAAAAGAACCAAATGTTCCAAGTTTATATTTTCTAGCTCCTAGAAGTTATGGAATTTCTTATTTCATAAACCCATTTTTTTCTTGTCATTGAAAACAGCATAGAATCAAACACAAAGAAATACTATACAAAAGTCATGTACTTCTCTGGTGATAAAAACTGGTATGCCTTTGTCCAAATGTTTTGAAAATTTTTAGATTATTGGTTGTTTAAACATAAAATTGGCAAATTAAGATAAACTGTGATTAATCTATTAGCTATTTTACTGTTCTTATAAAGAACACATCACCAATTTTCATGAAGAAAACTGAATAGAGATATGCTCACTGCAATTTACCTCAAAATGTGGAAATGCTTATTTCCTTCATCATGGTATTCTCCCACAGCCAGGCAATGAACCTAGAGATTTCCTAGAAATGATACTCAAAAGCTCATACTCAAGAACCAAATAAGGAGCTGTGTGGAACAGTAAGAGACCTGCGGCTAAAGTGAACGCGGATTTCCAGTCATTTCAGACTAGGTTCTGTTCCCCTGGAGCTCCACCCAGAGAGCATGTTCCGGAGTGTCCTAAAGACATGACAGAACCAGAGGTCAGCACTGAGGACAAGGCGCAGGCAGTGAGCACATGCACGCTGAGCTGACACCAAAGGGAAACATGGACAGCGGCAGCCACGAGTCACATGAAAACTTCAGGTTAGGGCTCTCACTAGCCATCTACATAAAGCAAGCTCTTTAACCAGAAAGTGCAAAATCAAGTAGTATGTCCAAGTTACGGTGGCCCCCAAAAGTAGAAAGGCGTGGAGAACAGTCTTCTCCAAGGAGGGAGCCACAGTCACCAGGGCACTGCAGCAGAATCCATCACCACCACATCAGCCCTCCACACCTCGCCACGAGCCTTTCCTGAAAGATGCACCCGTAGAAAATGGTGTAACTAGAGACGATTAACTACAAGACAGGGCCTGGGACACAGCGAGAGTCTAGACCTTCAGAGCCCGCAGATAAGATGCAGGCAACCCAAGGGTTTGTGATTTCAATTTTGTGTTTCAGTTTTCACAGGGCAAGTTTTATTAATAACAAGCATGTTGAGGTAACATTGGAATTCTATGCAACATTTTCTAATCGACAAAAAAAGAGCTTGGTCCAGAGCGCTTGCACACATCTGCACACATGCACACAATCCCCAAATGCTTGGCATTTGCCATCCTCTGTGCCTAGAAGGGCCGTCTCCAGTCTACCGTTTCTGAATGAGCCCTTTGAGGCAGGAAGTCAGGGGCCGAGGAGATGCTAGACCACGACATCATCCAGGATGAAAACGCAAGTGTGGCCGTCTTCCCCCGTCTCCAGAGTCACCACAGTTGCTTTGCTATATCCAGTCTTGGCATAAAGAGTGGAGCCTGCTAAGACCTTCTGGGACCCCAAGAGCAGCCCCCCTGGGGGCTCAGACTATCCGCGCCCCAAGCCTGAACTAAAGGCAGGACAAGCCTTCTGCACAATGAGGAACCCGAGAGCTGAGCTCTCACACAGACTCAACTGTGAGGAGCTCTCACCTTTTTTAAAACAAACAGAGAAAGGACTCCCAAGAGTAAAGCAAGCCTCTGACACAAGGAGCGTGAAACAACAGTTGGCTGAGCAGCCACAGAGGAGGGTGGGCCAGTGAAGCCCCACTAAAAAGAGCTGCTTCAGGTCCCCCAGGAGAAGAAACGCTGCAGGAACATAAGTCATGGCGGAAGGGGCAAAGGCTGGCCACAGACTCCTGGGAGGAGGCCAGAGGCCAGGACAATGTTATTAATAATTAAGCACGATTTTCCAGGCCAAGTGAGTCTGCTTTGTCTAAACTTGGTCAGCGGCAATCCCAAAGAAAGCGTCCTTTATCCAAGGCCTGGAGCGAGCAGGGCGGCTGCTCTGAAATGAGGCTGCCACAATCTAAACCATACAGAAACTGGGGCTAAAAACAGATTCTCTCATTTTGCTCCTGAAATTATAGGTTCAGCAGGTGCCTAAACCACAGAGGAGTTGCTGCCAATGCAGCCTTCCTGTCCCAGGGCAGCCGCCTGCCCAGAGATGGGCCCAAGAGGAGGGGGCGGCCAACTCAGCACGTGGGGGGGCCATGCAGAGACCACCAAGGCAAGGCGGTAACATTGCAGCCAGCGACAGGCACTTGCTCCGCAGCAGCTGGGTTTGGAAAAGTGGTGTCCTCACCCTGAGGGTGTTTTCCCAGTGTTTGCTCTGTGACTTCTGATGCTTGCCCGCCCTAAGCCAGACTCCTCGAAGGCAAGTCCTCCAGAGTGTTTTATAATGAGGTTGCAGCGGGGAGGGGGCGGGGTGGGCAAACTGGGAAAAGGGGTCAATCAGAGGGTAAAGGCAGGACGACGCAACTGTGGTGGGGACCCTACACACAGATGGCGCTGTACAATGACACTCGCCTCGAATCTATGTGAGGCATGATGCAGGATTCCATAAATTCATTTAACAACAATATTACTCAAAGCTGCCTTAAGAGAAGACTGATGTAAGAAGGCAGAGTGCATTCAATAACTGGCAGCTCTGGCCAGGGCTGGTATTGAGAGACTCCCCAGCTTTCCTCTCTGCACGTGCACCTGTATGCCAATATGCACTTTAGCTGTTCCCACAAGATGACTCACTTAGGCCAAAGAGATTATTGAGAAGATGCAGCCCAGGAAAAAGTAAAGATTCCATTTCTTAAGGTTACTAATCTTTCAGTCAAGTTCTTCCCTGAGCTTTGGAGTTTGGATTGTGTCTATCTATTCATAAGCAGAAGTGCCCCACGATGAGTGCCAGTGACAGGACAGGTTCTGTCTGCCCTGGGCAGTGCTGACACGGAGGTCAGTCACTTCTGGAGACAGGCTGAAGGACAGATGCTGCTTCCCCGGCCCCTGCTCCAGGCTAGTGTCCCCCCACCACTTCCAACCTGTAAGAAAAAAAAAGCAGCTTTAGAGTTTCTGCCAAAGGTCCTCCAGGAGCAAAGCCAACCCGGGTTTGGAGTCAGCTGCCAGGTCCTTATAAAGGAGAAACTTGCAAATGCAGGTGCCGGAGGTAGAGGGCAAATCTGTTACCTGGAACTATCACTGACACCTAAAATTACGTGAAAAAAATGAGGCCACCAGCAAGCCCTCAGGAGCGCGCAGACACAGGCATGTTGTTTTAATGTGCTGAAGAAATTTCTGGAAAGAAGCATGAGGCACAAGCACACTTGCCTCCAGAGAGGAAGTTATGGCTTTATACTTTACCGCTGCTGCAACTGTTTGCTGTTTCTTTACTCCTTCCCAATGATTTAAAAATTCATTTTAATAACTTTCAATATTTTTAAATATTGAATTCACATAGGGCGTTCAATATGTTTGTGGGGGGGCAGGTGGGTATTTTTATTTTTTCCATAAAATGTGGTTTCAATGGGTCTGTAATCCACCTGACCCTCCAAGGCCTCACTTAGGGCTGCTGAGTCCAACAGGCTGAGTGAGCCATCAATGCCCGTCTCTGCAGGCCTGGCATGGAGGCCTGTTGGTTCCCAGGTCTACCTCAGTGCAAAGTGGCCACAGATGACCGCCTGCTGCGAGGTCACCTTAGGCCTAGAGCAAGACCACTAGGAATGAAGGACTCGGGCCTCGTTTAAAACAGGTGCTGGCAGCGGGCCCTCGTGCGGGACGGAGCCTGCCATATCGCGCCTACGTGAGGGGTCCCCGGCACATCAGGTCCTGGGACTCGCCGCAACCTTCCCTTTCATGGTCAATTGTACAGGGGTCCCACTTCCATCACCCGAAACACAGTCCCCGGCTGTATGCCACAAGATCCAGTGATTCTGGAGTTTGGTTCCCCGTCAGACTCACCATGAAAAGTCAAAAATGCCGCGTCCCAGGTCTGTGCCAGATCACTGGATCAGAGCTCAGCTCCAGGCCTGGGGGAGAGACCTCAGGGTCTCGGTTCTAACAAGGTACCAGGTGATGTCTATGGATCACTTTGCTTATTTGTGAAATTTCTTTGATTTTTCAGGCTAACCTCAGAATCTCAAATAGAAGAGTGACTTCCCTAAAGGCTGTTTCCTGAGGTCCCCATGGGTCCGTCTGGAACAGCTGAGAAAAGGCATTCGGGAAAAAGAAGTGCCTCAGTCGCCTACACATGCCAGGATAAGCGGAATATACTTGACTCAAGCCCACTGACTGAGTCCGTGCAGGTATTTAACTACTTTGCCCGGTTTCAGGTAAAAGAATTAGTCACTGCCGGGAGTGACAAGGGGACACCTGAACAGGTTCCGGCCGCATGCAGAAGAGCAGGAGGGTGGAGAGGAGAGGCAGACAAGATCGGTGAGCAGGGCCACGGGCTGAAACAGACCGATCAGAGCGCAGCGATGCAGCGACCAGATAAAACCACAGCAGGCTACTGACCAAAAAGGCCTGGACTTTTCTCTATTTGACGTCTTAGGTTCATTTCTTTTTGAGCTATCGGTACCAGGCCTCCCGTTTCTTGGGGCATGTATTTTAGAAAAACTTGTGTTGTAAATTCCTACTCTGCCCCTTGGAGATATAAATCTTCTCCCCGCCTCTTGTCTGTTTTACAGACCAGGATCATTTTTCTCCAGGACCTGCCAGCCATCCTGTACGATGGAACCATCAAGAAACAAAGATCCCCTCTCTCCTGAGGTCTGCAAGAGGGCTTGGGAGCCTCATTTTGACAAGTACCAATTAGCAAACATCAACAGTCTAATCACATTGACCAATAGCCCCCTAAATTCCTCCAGTACCGTCGCACTAGCTCAGCCTGGTGCTTCCAAGTTTTCAACGAAATCAAGTTCTAACTCCTCTGTTGCAGCAATCACACCCCCTTCAACATGACTGTCGAACTTTGCCAGTGCATTTTCTCTTCGACGGCACTGAAGGACCTGCATATAAGGGAAGTCTGTTCCTGACTTTATCCCAAAGGCCATGCAAACCAGTGAGGTGCAAGTGCTGTGGTTACAAGGAAGTAAATTTTCTACAGAGGAGACCTGGTTACCAGGAGGGAAGATTATCTGGAAAGAGATTTCACCAGCAGGAGTGAGAGAAGTCAGGAAGTCAGTGAAAGAATGATGCCTCAAATCATCGATGTGGATGCAGAGAATAAAACAAAGGGCTAGATTCTTTAGGGATGAGGTTACTTATGAGATAGAATTTGGGAGCTAACTACTAGAAAAGGGCATAAAAGAAAGGATAGAACTAACCTGATTCTGAGATGTCTAGCTTGGTAAAGTGGGTATATCTATAAGAAATAAGAAAATACAATTATCAAAGATTCCTTAAATGAACACAGTATGCCCCTGATCCTACTACAAAGTCATCCTTTTCGCTGCTTATCACAAATATGTCAAAGGTAACCATCTGGAATTGGCTTCACCTGGGTAGCTGGCTGGGTTTCCACATTCCACCTCGTCCCACTCAACATTAGCTCACTGGCATGCACTCCCCATGAGCATTTCTAGAATGGTCTTCAAAGCTGCTGCCAACAGGGAGGCGGTGTCTGCAGAGCGGAGTCTCTGGCGTACCACGGGAGCCGGCAGATGCGAGGGAAGCAAGAGTGAGGCCGGCAGGCGCAACGAGGGCGAGGACGGGCTGCAGGGCTCCCCGCGAGCAAGAGGCAAAAGCAGCTCATAGCCAGTTATTCAGATTCATTTTCTTCCCCAGACACAAATCTTCAGCCCTGTGCATCCCCTGAGCTGGATAAAGACGACCCAGGTGACCAGGGAAGTCGGGACATGCGCTCTCTGACCTGCATGGAGGACAGAGGAGCGGTGACTTAGTCCCAATCTATGACTGTGGACACTTTGCACTTGCCCGATGGGAGCTCTAGGGCCTCTGCAGGAGGATCTCAAGGCTGTCTGGCCAGGCTACTTTGACAAACCCCACAGCTAGCAAAGTGGGCATTCGTGGAAAAAGCAGCTTTGCTTCCTGGCCCGATTACTGGACCCTGAGCATGGGCAGCTTTCTATCTCGACAGAATTTGGTAAATGAGTCCCAAGACCGCTAACCCAGAATCAGGCCAGGGCAAGCAAGGGCAGCTCTGTGCCTAGACGGGGAGCCCGGGTGGGCGGAGCAGCCCAGGCAGGTCTGAGCTGGTCCTGGCCCCACCTGGGCCTGGCCCCACCTGGGCCTGGCGTCCTGCCTGGAGGGAGGGGGGTTCCTTGTGAAGAAGAATCACTAACTGCTACAAATAAGGGGAAACTGCAGATGAAAGTTATCCAGGTTTATTAGTAATCACACCATTCAGAGCACTAAAACTTCAAAGTCCTTTTACTAACAAAGTCCCCCCAATCTTTACAACACCCCAGCGCACCCCCAAGCCAGCACAGATTGGCAAGAAGCTTTGCCCCAGGCTATGGGGAGGTCAGGCTCACTCACTGGTGGTGACCACCAAGTCCAGACTCAACAGCAGGCTCCTCCCGGCTCCACTGACTCATGCTGGTAGAGCAAACCACTGGGAGGGTCAGCAAAGGAGTCTCTCTTTACTCTGAATGCAACTTGTGATTAGATTTTCTTTAAAATAAAAGAAGTAGACATTGTGTTCCGTAGTTGCTGCTGGAGCTTGAATAACAGTCAATGACAGTAATTGTGCAAAATTAGAGATGTCTGACTTGAGAGGTTGGCACACGCCTCCATCACTGAAACACGGCCTGTGTGAGTGGGACTAACCTTGTCCCAGAGCAGGGGGCGTCAGGCCTCCGCTCTGACGATGCCCCTGCACTTCCTCTGCCTTCCATGCCCGGCCAGGAACCTTGGGCATGAGCACTAGACCTTCCTTAGTGATTTTTAAACTCTTCCTCAAAATACATTTTTCTGAACATGGATTTATTGCAGGAAAATTTGGAGCGCACACCAAAGGAAAATAATGGTAGTGAATGAGCTCTTGGCCCTGGTTTAGAAATGATTTCTGGTAACATTCGGGGGGGATCTTCTCCCTGTACATTGTCATGTGTAGAAACATGAATAGAAATTTGTGTAATGTCAATTTGAGGCCCCTCTACGTTTCTTTATCCAGATTTCTGAATGTTATTTGAAAATATGTTTTGCAGGCCATCCAATGGCTGACTCCAGTAGTCCGTCCCCAAGAGCTTCACATGTGGGTGGTTTCCAATGATTGCTATCAAGGTAAAGGCTTCTCATAAAGCGTTCTGAGACTTCCTTAGGACATATGCGTGAAAGATGCATCACTGACGGATTCCTACCTATTGAAAGCATGGCCTCTACACCACCACATGGTTCTCCGCCTTCCTTTTCCCCTGCTTTCAGGGGTTAGGCATGCTGCCCACCCCACTTCAGCAACAACATCCTGAAGTTTGGGGGCTGAAGTGTAACAATGGTTTGTAGGTGACGACTAAGACCACGTTTAAAGGAAGCACAGATTTTGTTTAGCTAGGAAGTCTGTTTTCGTGGCGACGAAGGCAGCCAGCGAGAGCTACCATTTCTTCATCCTCCCAAAGGTCGCCACCAGTCTTTAAGCAACTGTGGAAAACAAGTCATGTATAAGGTCGATGCCAGGAAGAGGCCCCCACTTTCTATGTAAGAAAAACACATCCTAAGAGAGTCGCTAACTTGTTTACAAGCAGCGGGTCAGCTCACACTGTCAGCCCCCTCCCCCGAGCCATGCCCTGGAATCCTGGGACCCCTGAGCAGGCTGGGTAAGAGGTCCTTTCTGTTCATGACTCTTTTCCCTCCTCTCCTTCCAAATAAGCAACGGCAGAAAAGTGTTCAGCCCTAGCTCCGAAGTCATCTTCACCCCGCAGGCTTCGATGGAAGGGTCACCTGCAAGAGCTGCAGGCAAGTAAAGTACTTTTCTTTAAACCCGAAGGCACAAGTGGCTGACAGCACAAGCTTTCAGTCACACGAATGTGGATTCTAATTCTGATTCTGCAGGTTAAAAAGGGACTGGTTTCAGACAGGCCACCCACTCCACTGTAAATAAGGAGTGAAAAGGACAGGAGGTCGCGCTGGTGTGGCTAAGTCCCATGTCAGAAACCCAGTCAGTTCTCAAGAAATGGTAGCTATGCTGAAGGACTTGGTGGGGGATTTCCCATGATTTCCAAGAAGGTTTTGAACACGTAGTGCAGCCGTCTGGCTCAGAAGACCACAGAGAGTACTCGAGCTTCCACGCAGGGTCCACTCCACCACGGGACAGTAGCCGAGTCCCCTCCACGGCATCGCCCATAAAGCCACAAGTGAAAAGTTCCAGGCGTGGCAAATGCCTTTGACTGCACAGCAACGTCGTGCGATGGCTGAGAGCTTCGGTTTGGGGGCCGCAGACAAAGCCAGACTCCACAGGATCGCGGCCCAGCCCGAGCGCACAGCCTTTGAGCACGCCCTCACTCTATGAGCCTGTGGTTCATTAAAAAGTAGGGATTATGGTCATCGCAAGGGCTGGTCACCTGTCTTCCCGGTCCTCTCCTCCCAGTACACAGTGGAATCCCACCTCCCTATCCCTTTCAAGTTGGCCATGCCATGTGGCTTCTCTGTCTCATGTAATTGGAAGGGACGTGTGTCCCTGTGATATATAATCAATTTGATATGACCCACTTCATTTCCTCTCCACTAGTGACCAAGTGACAATGGCCCCAGAAGTCAGCTGCCACTGGGAGCTTGGGTCTCTGACAACCCCAGGTGCACGTGGAACATACACAGGAAACAGACATGTGGGGTCGTTGTGTACTGTGACCTGACCCACTGGAAGGACGCTGCTATGATGAGGAGGAATCTGTCAGTCTCGTGGAGCAGCGCTGGAACAGAGACCTTAGCTTTTGATGCCAACGTGGATAGTGATGCCGACAGAGGGCCTCCTCAACACAGCAGGCAGCTGAGGAGAAGACTCCTGCAGAGCCGTGGCAGGTCGCGGGCATGAATTTGTTCAGGACTCTCTGGAAATGGACTCTGTTTTCTCCCAAGAACACTCTGGGTCTCGAACCAGAAGAATCCAATATTCTCTCCTCCTGAGGTCAAATCCCAAAATCTGCACCAAGGGTGACTGGGTGCGTCGAGGGTCAACGCATGAAGAGTTGAAAAACAAGCTGGCTGATGTTGGGTCGCTGCAGGACAATTCCTGTTCCTTCCACCTGGGCACCGGGGGCAAAACCCCCTCAGAGGAAGCTGACAGAGACAGAAGAGAGTTGGTCCTGCCTGCTGCGCCCAGTCCACCTGCTAGAAGTTTCTGCATCATTGACAAAGTCAAGCAGGGAGAGATGGTGTGGCCTCTGCCCACCAATCCATAACCAGCAGAAGGACAGGAAAGGCTTCAGTAACAGATTTAGAACTAGCCGTGGCTTTGGAAAATTCATTAAGATTGTTGCCAAAGCAACCGACGTGGAGTTCCATAAGAATAATAAGCGAGAGATGTTTTTAAATATCTTAAACATGCACCGTAACTAAGCCTGCTAAGCCTTGTGTATTCTGTGGAATCACTGCTGCTATTCAGAGTGGTTTCCACCACCAAGTCTGGATGCAGTCCCTTTACAAGATTCATTAAATACCTCGCTGAGCGATACAGTTACAAGCAAACTCATTTACTCAAAATTAAATGCTCTGTGGTACATTTTTATTTCCAGTTTCGCTGGAAGGCAGATTGCAGAGGAGTCAAAAAAGGAGCAACCTGATAGTCGTCATAGATGTTCTTGCAGCAGAAGGTCTACAATGCGAATTATTTTCAAAATGGGTGGGTTTTTAGTTCTTTTTATAATAAACTATAGACTCACTGCTCTTGTCTCCCAACAACCATAGGCACTGGGGAAACTGTTCTTCCATTGTTCTCTGAAAGCTTGGCAGGCTTTGGTTTTGTTTTTGCTTGTATTTTTGTTCTATCAGCCTCTTGACACTTTTGAGCATAGAAAAGACATCACAGAGTGCACTGGAAGTTTTTGTTTTGAGCTTTGCTCTTTTGCAGCACCCCCTGCTAGCAGGCCACGACTTTGGAAAGCAATGCTGTGCTGTGCAAACAGATAGGACATGAAAAGTCCCTGCCTTGTCTTCAAAGCACAGAATCAGTCCTACTGGGGCTGCATTGGGCTTTTTTCTACATTGTTCTATAATGAAATAATCCGTAGCTCAGTCTGGGGTAACAGCCACCAGAATTATCTAGCACGGCATTTTCTGAGGGGTAAGAAGGTTAAGAAATAAGAAGGAAAGCAGCCCAAGAAAACTTCATAAGAATAATTTGTGTTCACTTCTGCATATGTTTTTTAATGTTTCCATAGGTCTTTCAGTTTCATGGTGTAAACCACATATGTATGTAGCCAGTGCGGGAAATTCATAAAAATTCAAAGAAAAAAATCATTCAGAATCTGACCACAGAGATAATCACCATTATCCTACGGATGTATTGTTTTCCTCTGTATTATCTATCCATAATCATTTTAGACATATAGGATATATTTACCCAGAACAGGTATATTTTATGGAATTGACGTTTATCAAATAAGATACATGTATGTCCACAAACATAAGGTAAGATTCTTTAAAAGCAAGATTTTTGACAAATACATAATATTCATTTCATTTATGACAAGTTCTTCTTTTCATTGTGTCCTCATGGTGGCCATTTCTTTGTTCTGTATTTTAAGATTGCACGTTTTATTGTATTTTTCCCTGTAACTAACCAGAATGATAAAGTCAACAGGAGAAGACTGACCAGATCACCTCATGGTGTAAAAGAAGGAAAATAACAAAAAGAACTTGAAAAAACCTATTGATAACGAGCAGTCTGACCTTCGGCAGGAAAAATATCTCATTCATATTTGTGTTCCCGGTGACAAGCAGAGCAGTGGGTAATTAGCAGATGCTCAATAAATGCGTTTTTGATTAAAAGTTGTTCCATTTTAAACTAACATTGATGACAGTTATCTTTCAAAGCGCAGAATATATGAGGTGAGGAGGAAACCTCTCTTGGTTCCCCAGTCGAATTTATTTGACATTAGTAGTGATGAGAACTATTGATGTGTCTGCTTTCGTTTTCCGAGCACCTGTGACCTGCTGTTTTATAACTAACTCCATTCAATAAACCAGTGACAAGTTTGCAAGAGCAGACACGGCCCATTCTTTTTAAAAGCCAGGCAGTGTTCCAGACCTTCCCTTCCCGGGCCCTGCTAGAGCGCACTTAGGTCTTTCCACTGTTAAAAACTTACAAGAACATTGATAGAACTAGAGGACGATAAGCTTAATCAAGTAAGTCAGATGGATACAGGCAGATATGATATACTTCACTCATACGTGATACATAAAGAAAGAAAACGAATGAGCAAATAAAACTAACTCTTGCTTTATAAGAGGAAACAAACAGTGGGGACCCCAAAGGAAGGGAGAAGGGAGGTGAGGAAATAAGGTAAAAGGGATCAGCTATATGGTCATGGATGGAAATTAGAATTCTGATGGTAAATGTCATGTCACTTACACAGATGCTGATTTATAAGGTTGCAGCCCTGACACGTAGATATTAGAAGCCAACGTTGGAAGAAGGGAGGATGGAAGGAAGGAAGGGGAGGGAGGGAGGGAGGGAGGAATTTTACTATGAACAATTAGGTGGGCATAAGTACAAGATAAACTCCTAGACGTGGAATCGCTGGGTCAATTCATTTCGATCACACTTAACCCTTGCACATATTGGGCGTTTCCATATTTTTTAAATCTTTGCCAATCTGGTAAATGAAAATTAGTGGATCGTTTAAATTGCCTTAACTATCTGGACAGTGTTCATACTCTTAGCTGCTTTCTGTATTTCTTTTCTAACTATGAAGACTATATTTTTGTTTCTTAAAAAAGAATGCAGTGTGGCAAACGGCTTAATGTCTACCATGTTCCTGAATCCAAAGCTGTTTTGAAAGCTGAGCCAATAATATAAGCTATAAATTAGCAAAATAAGTCACCAGGGCTATTTACAACCGATTGGAGACTATTAACCACCCGAGGCAAATCAGTCATTAGCCTCTGCTGATCTGGAGGGGACACTACATTAATAATGCAGGAGAGGAAAAGCTGCAGGCAGAAAACCTCAGGGTTATTTATTTAGCCAATTAGATTCGTTTTGGGTGGCAAGCCGGCTTTGGAGTCTGTCTGAGCCATGTGCATTCTTCAATTAATCAGGAAAAGTGTTCCTCGCAAATCTGCTCTGATTGCCTTTCAGCTGGGAGGTGCGCAGTGCCAGTGGGGCTCTGAGCTGCAGAGGACAGACAGGGGACCAGAGCCACAGCCCGTGACTTAGAGCCTCCCGTGAAGCCAGGTGCTGGAGGACAGGTGTGAGTCAGCTGGCCGGCCATCCACTCCACGCCTCCCAAGTTTCCAGTGTCATGCGGGGCCAGCAGCGGTGGACCCCCAGGCACGCGGACATTCCGACTCTCAAGAGAGCGGAAGAGGGACGTGACAGACGTCTGGGTGACCCACACGCAAGACGGCACTGTGCTGACGACACTGTGCTGAGTTTATTAGGACATGGGTCCCTGGAGTGGAGCCTTTGAGGGGTGTTTGGTCTAAGTCCCGTGGAATGTGTCCCTGTCACCCTCTGATTGTCAGTCTGCGGTCATGTCTGAGTTCTACAGACTTCCATGGTGAAATTAGAAGAAAAACATAGCACCACTGAAAATCCGTCCAAACCCACATGGATTCATCACACAGACCATTTGAGATGCTAAGGGTTTCTGCCTAAACAGTTCGAGATGGAGTTAGTTTTCTTTTATGTTCATCACTTACAACTTTAGGGCTTTTTTGTTTCACTTTCTCATCTCTTTCTGTCTCTCCTTTAGCTTTCAATGGCTCCTCTCACTTGGTAAAAGTCCACATCTAATAAGAAGAGGCATCTGCAAGCTCTGTCCCAGCACAGAAGCCAGGGACTTGAGGAGACCAGGCCACTAGAAGATTCTACAGAGGGATCTTTGACTTGCCCTCCTCCCAAACATCGAGCATGACCCAACCACTCTCAGCAAAGACTTCTCCAGCATGTCCACCTCTGTCTCAGCCTCCATGGGTCAGGGCTCCAGCCAATGTCCCTGATGAAGGCACAGAACGGAACCGTCATCCGAACGATGTTGTTTCTCTGAAATCGAATAGATGGTTGGAAACGAAACATGAAGTCTCAGCTTCCCATGAATTCTGACCCCCCCACCCCCCAAACCACCTTCGTCAACCCAGATAAGTTATGCCGTCCCTTAACACACGGCTGGTTGTCAGTGGTGTTCGCAGGCAGATGCTGATGGCCGTCCGGGGGCCAGAGGGCTGACAGGGTCTGGCCTTTCCTCCATGCAGGTTTTGAGTTTGTTTGAGGACAATCCAAATCTATGCCAGGTTTGCAAACATGGAACAGAAGAAGAGAGAGAGAGAGAGAGAGAGAGAGAGAGAGAGAGAGAGAGAGAGAGAGAGAGAGAGAGAGAGGAGAAAAGTCAAGGATGCAAGACGTCATCTAGTGTGGAAACCCCTAGACATTGGCCAGCATTCTGGGGGGCAGGAAGCAGGAGGGAAACAGCCCTGTGGGTCCCAGCACCAGTGAAGTGGGTCAACTGCCTGGAGGGATGACAGCACCAGGTCCAGGCTGCTGGTCAGTGCTGAATGGCCGGCTCTCTGGGAGCCTGATGTGGAGCACGGCCCATCACCGTGGTGTAAATGCTCCCACATGCTCCGCTGCCAGTTACAGCAGGGTGCCCTGCACGGCGATGCGAAGAGATGACACGGCTGGCCCCAGAGGTGACAGGTCAGCCCAGCACAGGCAGTGGAGCTGAAAGGACCAGGCTGGGGCCCTGAACACCAGCCCCAGCGTTGCTGTCTGTGCTGGAATGGACTCCTCTTCACCCACTGCCTTCCTGGAAATTAAAGGGAGCACCTTTCACTCTCTCCACGTGCCTTTAGACATGTCTTAGGAATTAAAAATGCATGAAGAGCACATAATAACTTAAATCCAAACCTCAAAGGACTTTCATCTCTTCCTGTGGTGACCCTGCTGTAGTAAATATTGCATGAAATAATTGTGCCACTGATGTGAAGTCAGAAACCCTTGAGTGAGACAGAGACTTCCCTGGCAAAATGGCTGTGTTTGCCAAGGGCTGTCGCCTTCCTGCTCCTTGCGCGGCCTTCCACTTTCTCTCCCCTCCATCATTCTCTGATGTGCTCTCCTCGGCTCCCTCCATCCGTGTCCTTCTCAATCTCCCAATCGCTTTCTACATTTTCCCCAGTTTCTCCCTCTCCCTTTCCTCCCCCTCCTTCTCCCTGTCTCTCCTACTCTTCTTCCAGTGTGTACTCTCAGTCTCATAAAACACCTGCCAAACCTCTTTCCAGTCATCCCTGAAGGAGAACTCACATGTGGGATGACAGAGGTCACAGAAAAAGGGACAGGAATGGAATGTATAAGGAAACACCCGCCCCTCCAGAAGCAGGATCACAGCTCAGATTGGCAGCATCAACGATGATTATCCTGACAGACGTCCCCTCCAGAAGCCCAGACAAGGCAACATGGCAGGGGGAGCCTACAGACATGGGAGAATGAGTTAGTCTCCACGTAAAAAAGTTAGCTGGAAATGCCACCAGAGAGTGCCCAATGCCTTTCTCTCGGACTCCCCGTCTTCCCCGGGCCTGGACTGCACCAGCCACGCCCTTTGGTTACATCCTTCCACAGGAGAAGGCTCAGCAAAGAAAAGTAAACCAACAACTGAAAAGCCGAAGGCACAGGATGAAGGCAGTGTACTCGACGACTTCATGGGGTGATAAAAACATTTGTAGAGGGATTCGACAATGAATAAAAGTCGATTAAAGATAAAGATCATGTCAAGGACAATGAGCCTTTCAACCTGACGCAGACCACGGGGCCAGAACAGGTACAGAAAGAAAGAAAGGAAGAAGCATGGTCTAAAGGTGACAGTTCTCGGGAGTGCCTTCTTCATGCAGAGTTCTAGTCCATTCCTCAAGGCAGGAACCCCAGGAAGCACAACATCAAAAAACTCTCGCCTGAGACTAATAAGGAAAGGGGAATATGAATGGCTTGCAGAAGGAAAAGCACCTGATCGTCCATGGAAGCCACTGCCAAGTAGGCCATTTTATGAAGAACTTTCTTCCTCAAGACGAAGGCAAAGCCTGCTGCTCTGCCACATAAAAATGAAAGCTATGTTCATAGTTCTGACAATCATTTTACAAGATGTCAACAACAATGAGCCACTGACATTATCCCATTGGCCTCCCTCAGTCAGAAAAATATCTATTTGAAAGAGCTCTTTGTTTGGCTCTTACTTAGCATGTCATCAGGAGCTGTAAGGAAATAGCTCCTGTCACGGTCAACACTCAGCATCTTTGTAGTTAATGACACTAAATGGAAACACGAGGAGAACTGTAATTAAAGAGCATGTTCTAATAACACCAAGAAGGAGTGAGTTTACATCTCAAAGTCCTAGAAATAACCAGCAGGTTTTACAGTATCATATATGAAGTGTTGTTTTTTGTTGCCTATCGGTATATTTATTGTTACGAATTCATGTCATGGCAGTTAAATGTTACTTGGGTCAATCACATATATAATTATTGATCTGATTTGCAGGTCTGTGACCCCCTGCAAATCCATTGGTGGAAGGCTAACCCCCATGGGCTGGTGTGAGGAGGTGATCAGATCACAGGGGTGGGGTCCTTGGGAATAGGATGAACGACCCCCTAAAGGCAGCCCCCAAAGAGCTCCCCACCTCTCTCCCTGCCATGTGAGGACAGGCTGAATTGATCTGTGTATGAGCCAGAAGTCAGGGGTCTTTATCAGACAGAACACCTGCCAGCACCTGTCTGACCTTAGGTGGCCCCGTCTCCAGAGCTGTGAGAAATGAACTTCTGTCATTGAGAGTCCCCAGTATATGGTACTCTGTCCCAGCAGCCTGAATGGATGAAGACACTCATAAAGTCAGCATTAAGAAAGCATCTGATTGATACCAAGTCATTTGGCTCAGTTCCGCTAACATCATCTTGGTCCCAGTCCTCGAGGTAGATGAAATTGAGTGGCTATGTGGTACTGAGTTCAAGAGATGCCTGTATGTCAGGGCCCTAATCTCTGGGTCATCGCTCCCCCTCCCCATCCTCCTCACACAAGTCCCTCCAGCAGGGCTGTGGCATCTGCTCACCAGACACCCAGGGGTCGCATTGCCAGCTTTAGCAAATAAGAATCCAGCATGTGCAATGGGATTTGAATTGCAGATAAATAACACATCAATTTTTAGGTGAAAGGTAAATTACAGATAAACAGTGGATGCTTATTTTTGTTTCAGGATAAATACAGGACAGATTACAGGCACACAAATTTGCACGATTCAGCTGAAGTGAAAATTCAAATGGACAGCTCACCGGAAGTCCTGGGTGAGCCTCTGTGAAATTCAGGGTGGACACTTCTGCCTCCTCTTCCCAGCTCTGCACCCTGGAAATGGCCATAAAGGATGTGTGCGTTGAAAAGAAAGTGCTCATCAAGCATAGAAATAGGAGAGAGAGCACGCTGAGTGGTGGATACAGGAGAACGTCTCCAGGGCAGCTCCGAGCGCAGAGGACACAGACACAGTGAGTGAGAGAAGAAGGGCCTGAACACTAACTGGGGGCCCCATCCAGACCCCCAGTGGAGCCTGCCACCCCATCCAGGGTGCTCTCGGATGGCCCACCCACGTGAGTGCTTGGGCCAAAGAGGTGAGGAGGGGCCAGAATGACTGCTGACACTGGAAGCACCAGGAAACCTGAAGATGCTGTCCACTCAGCCCCACCCACCCCATCAACCAACCATGAAAGTGAAACGCAGGCCTGCAGAGGGGATGACCACTCAAGATGACCTCACGACCACGAGTCTTGTCAAAACCAATAAAGAGGCATCACAGAGCTCTGGATCCTACGTGTTTTTAAAGTTGATTTTTTGATTTTTTTGTATTTTTGTCACCATCATGAATCAGGTCACATCAAGTTGCTATCTGTGAACCAGCTGTGCAGGTGAGTAGAAAACTGTAGCCTTTTGCACATGTATTTTTTAACTTGTAACCTGACTCGACTTCTCTGAATACCTGCAGTTGATTATGTTTTGGGGGGTTAAAAATATGGAATAATCATGTGCTTTCTGTTTCAACATTCATATTTTTTAATCTTCCTTTTTTTTTCAGCTGTGTTACTTCAAACTTTCAGTGACATATGAAATCACTGGATGCTGGGGTGGTCAGCATCCTTTCTTTGAATGGGAAGAATGAGGCTGCCCCCACATTCTCTCAGGGTCTTTCATAGTGTAGGATCTGCCACACACTTCCAGAACAATCTACAGCGGCCTCCCTGTGGGACTATCTCATCCCTGCTCTGGCTTCTGGAGTTGTAGGTCGAATCCCCCAGTCTTTTATCCTTGCATCCTAAATGGTCTCCCCATCAGTGTCTCCGTCTGCACATGAACTGACACGAAGCTGGGGTTGAGGCAGAGCCTCCAGATGTTGAGAAGACTGACAGCCGGGCACTCACAGGTAAAGAAAACAGCACTTTATTGCCAGCACTAGTGCTGGCCCAGGGGTAATGTTGCCCAAAGCTGAGCAATGGGTGGCCTAGGGGAGCTCCTTTTATACTCCAAGGTAATGATTCATCTCCATGGCTATGTGAGGTTTCCACTGGCAACTCTTACCAGTTATGTATAGCTGCAGAGTAGGGAGGCGATGCTTGTTTGTCCCTGGTCACGCTAACAGGACATAGCTGCAGATTCCATAGAACAGGACACAGCTGCAGTGTCTGTAGTACCGTGGAAAATTTGCATTGGGTTCAGGGTAAGGTTTCTACCAGACTGGAAGAGTTACTCTCCTGCCTCGCAGCACTGGGCATAAACACCCACATGACACATAAGTGGTGCTTATAAGACTCCATATACAAAACACTCCACCCATCACAGGCTAAGCTGGCTGTGAAAGACCATTGTGTCCTGTCATATCCTAATGTCACTATGGTCTGCTGTTCATCTATGACCAGATTATTCATGAGTGCCCTCAGGTTAGGAGAGACAGTGATTAATCACTGCCCAGTATCTGTTCAATATCAGCGCCTGTGGGTGCTGCCACGCCTGCAGGAGCTGCTGTCCTTAAGCTAATCCATTCCTGTTCTCTGCATTTTCAGTCAATACAATCTCGTTCAACAGAGCATCTTTTGAAATGTTCTGTAGTTGTATTACTTGGTTTGGTTTCTGATTATCTGGCTCCAGCAAAAAAATCGCTTAACATGTTCAGGACCATCAAGCCTCTTTGAACAACCCCAGGCTGGGGTGGCTCACACACCATTTTCTTGCCAACTTTCCTGAGGTCCAGACGGGCCCGTGACACATGGAAGAGAGTCCTTGAGCAGTGCTGGCCCAGCCACAACAGAGACGTGACTGCAGGACGAGGCTAACAAGAATGGGCTCTTTTCCTTTTAATGAAAACTGCTCAAAAGACAAACTGGTAAACCCTTTCCAGAAAAACCACTTCCAGATGCTCACTAAATGCCAAGTGCTGGGCTGGTCCAGGTTACAAGGGTTCCTGAAATTCTGCTGAAGGAAACAAAGCACCTGCCTTCCCATAAAACATAAACCTGTTTGCTCCTCCCAGGAGATGTGCCCTATGTTGGGAAGACATGTCAGCTAGTCTAGATGCTTTCATCAGAAAGAAAGCCAGGGGGCTCCCAGAGATGGGAGTCAGCATTCTGCCACAACTCAATGGAATATGCTAGAAACCGTGGATCATGTTGCCACTACGTCTTGTCTTTTAGAGAGTCCAGAATTTTGTGGAAAATACTTCAAATAGCATGGTCAAAAGAACTGAAAAAGAACTTAATAGGGAAGTAGGTATTTAGGAAGCAAGACAGAAAAGTGTCCTCGAAGTGGACTTGGAGGAGGGCCAGGCAGCTTCAAGTGGCAGTGGCCAGTCCACCCTCTGATGGCCCTTCTTTCTAGTGTTATCCTCCACTGACATTCAAAGTGCAGATTCCTCTCGGGCCACCCAAGGGAGTATTTGCTTTAAATGCACTGCCTCCAAGCACGACTCAGGATTCCAATGCGGGGGTAGGTGATGGTGGATTTTACTTGACATCATTTCACCCTCACGCACGTCTCCATGTGGTCGGTGGCATTTCCCTTCTTATTTCGTGACCGGAAAAAGGCACACATATGAGTAGATCTGCCCAGACTATTTGAAACAGAGACATGGGAGAAGGAGGTGCTACGGACCTACTCTCTGAGCAAACTGAACTCCCTGGTGAGCCAGGGTAGGCAAAAAAACCGTCAGGCATACGTAAAATGCCGGAGCAGATGTCTTCAAAATAAATGCACCTCACAAACAGGACAGCCAACTTTCTTCTGCTCATCTGCTAGAAAAGAGCCATATTGGCAATTTGAGAATGTAAAACAGGCCCACGCTGAATTCACTAAAGGCCTCCCAGGGCAGAGAAGAGAATCACAGGCAAGCCAATAGATCTTATTTAAACAGATACAGCTTTTGCTCTGGCTCAGCCAGGGCCTTACATGGCAGCTTTTGGGGATGACCAGGCAGATTTTCAGGAAGGAAGAAGATAGGAAAATAGAAGATCATTTTCTTCTTTCATGTCATCCATCATTAATTCTCTGTATTAAGGAAAAAATCTCTTAAGATAACTTTATACCGAAAATTATGTTTTGGTCATCGATCTTGTATTTCAAAAGCATCCATTCAAGTGAAGTAGAAGAAATAACTTTTCTCCTTGGGGGATATGGTCCACGTGCTCACAGGGCTGGGATGGAGGGGACCATACCATGCTGCTCTCAAAATAACCAGCCCTCCTGCACGGCTCTGCTCTAACACCTAAGACACCATTTCCCGCGAGGAGCTGGCCTGCTCTCCTGCAGCTGTTGGGGTGAACTCACTTCCACTTAGAGGGTCCCACGGGGTCGGTGCTGCTAGGCCATCAAGGAGGGTCCCTGAAGACAGCCTCATATTTCACTCCAGCCATCAACATGACTTCTTTCAACTTCAGCCACCAAAGACTATTTGGGAGCTGGAGACCCCTATATTCTCTCCTATTAACCTGCCACTAGGTTCTGACAGTTCTGGCTTCTGAGTCACTCTATGAGACTGAGAAAGAATAGACTGGTTTCTGCAGAAATCTCTTTGTTTACAAAGAAGAGACTGTAATGAAAAGGGAGGAGGTCTGTGAGCTGGGGAGAAGTGAGCTCTGTCCCTACCGCCATTCAGCATCCCTCGCTGACTGCGGCTCTTTTCTAAGCACATACTCAGTCCACATGTACAGTTCAGAGACTGGATAGATGCAAATGCAGGTAAAATATTGAAGGAAGTGCAAGCTTAGGAGCAGGCAATGAACACTGGAAGATGCCCTGACTAGGCATGTCCTGGTGACCCATGTGTGAAGCCTGTGCCTGGGGCGCAGCGCTCGCAAAGCCCAACACCCTGGTTCTCAGCCCAGGGCTGGGGCAACAGCTAAAATTGCTTCTTCCTCTACTCCCTTCCTTTCTGACTGCTGCTTGCCTGCCTCTTAAAAAAGAAAGAAAATGGGGGTGGGTGCTGCTGGCCTACCAGTCTAGCACACCTGGGAGTGGTCCCACATACTCCAGGGTCCCAGGCTCCAGACTCAGAACCTGGGGCTCAATCAAGGTGACAAGTAAATAAAAACAAATAAAGTGCTTCTTCCTTCTCTCTCTTCCTGCCTATCTGCCTAGTCGCTGTCATCACGGCCTGTAGCTTTCCTTACAAATAAATGAATAAATAAATACATTCCCTGATTAAAGTCAGATTCAGATTTCTACAATCAACTTTACAGTTTTATTCAATCAGATCATCTTTGGATCACCACTACCAAAATACTAGTACCCTAGAAAGAAAACTATAAAGTCAACACAATGGTAGTATCAAAGAGGGAATTCCCTTCAATTGTCACTGTCAATTTATCCATCGGAAAGGGACACGAGACCCTTGTTTCTTACAGATAAGTTGGATAACCCTGCAATCAGAGTGGAGACCCTTATTCAAGCGATTTATAGAAGGAACAAATATCATGGAAAAAAAATCACTGACTTCCCAGTAAGGGTCCTCAACGGACCAGCACAACTGACACCAACCTTTCCTTCCTCAGCATGTCTGCGCTCCTCCTCCTAGAATGCAGACAAAGGCACTGTGCAAGCTGTCAGCCCCGCAACTCATTCAGAAAGTTCCTTGATTGACTTCACCGCTATTAAGGGTGTAGACACTCTTCTAGGTGCAGACCCATCAGTAACAGATGAGATAAACACATCTGCTCTTACAGAGTTCATTTTTGTAGAGTAACAGAAAAAAGAGATCAGAAACAGTAAGTAATTACAGGAAGCTGTTAAGTGACAGGTTGAACGGGGAGCTGTAACTGCAGGCTGACACCTTCTCTGCTGGGCTCTGCTGCGTACACATCACCAATAAGGCATTATTGACAGCTTTTTTGGAACAGAAAATAGAGGCTAGGAAGATGAACAAAACTGCTTAAATTCACACAAATGGAAAGTGCTGACACGGAGACACAAAGGCACATCTGCATAACATCAGAGAGTGTCTGTGTAATCATTACGCTTTTGAACGCGGGCACCCACAGGGAGCTTCATGAACTATCTGAAGGGGAAGGCAGCCCCACGCACCACAATCCCAGTGAGAAGTCCACAGGGCACTGGGCAGCAGATGACCCACCGTCCATCAACCTCCCTGATGCCCGTTTGCCTTTCCTTCTTACAAAAACCTTTACTGAGAAGAAAAGAGCAAAGAAAGACTTCCTTTAAAGGCATACTGCCTCACGATCGCCAACAATGGATGGTTCACCTGCAGTGGGTGGGTGTTTCATCCAGACGACGGAATACTACTCAGCACCAAAAAGGAAATGAGCTACCAGGTCAGGTCACACAGACTCAAAGGAACCTTGAATACATGTTACTAAGTGAAAACCAGTCTCTATGAAAAGTCTACCTCCTGTAGGACTAACAAAAGGACACTCTGGAGGTGATAAAACTAAGGAGACAGTAGAAAGGTGAGTGGCTGCGGGACACTGGGAGCAGGGAAGGACGAACACAAGGCGCTCAGAGGATGTGAAGCAGTGAAGACTGTGACATCAGAACTCTGAGTGCCTGCCACTACACATTGTCAAAATTCAAAGAAGGCGCACGCCGGGTGGTGCTGATGTGTGAGTGCAGATCCATCATTTGTTACACATTTTCCTCTCTGGTGGGAGTGCTGGTGGCAGGAGAAATCGGTGGTGTGTAAAAGTAAAGGGGTCTATGAGAAATCTCTGTCCTTTCTACTCAATTTAGCTGTTAAACTGAAAAAAAAAAGGCTGTGAAAAATATAAAGACTATCCATTTATACATGCGCTCACATACACATCACATTACAAAGCAGACCATCATAACCACATATGAATGTTTATTCAAAAGTCACAAGATGCTAAATTCACAGTTTTTCTTTTTTAAATGGCTTCCTTCTATCCTACCCAAATATGTCTATTTTGATTACAGCAAAACTCCTCAAGAATGACGCCCTGGTAACACTGATAATTAATTACTATCTTATTTTTATCTATGGGGAGAATGTCTTTCTATTTATATAACAGAACTAAGTGAATCCATGGGGCAAGGGAATGAGAAGGGAAAATCTAATTAGGGCCTGACAGCCCTTGATAATGGGATTAAAGTTATTTTCCTCCCGACTATAAATATGCAAAGTTAAGTCGATACAGTGTTTTCTCTCTTTGGCTATATGTGCTAGAAACTCCCCACACTCTGTTGTTGGACTCCCGGGGAGACAAGTAAGAACAACGCTAACAAGATTTGGGCTTTGATGCAATGTCACCAAGAGGCCAGCTCCTCACGGAGTCTCACACCCCAACAGTGTCTCAGAACTGACCTTTCTTGAAATGAAAGAATGTTTTCCAGCAGTGAGCCAGCAAATCATCTATTTGATTTCCTCTCTCAAAGTGCCCAGGTTCAAGGCACAAGATAGAAGGTTACCCTTCTCTTAACAAGGCATTATTGATCTATTGTGAGGCTGCGTATATACTCTGCCTATTTTTAGTTAAATAAAAAAGTATGTTTTTTAATATGAGTGGGCCTTGCTCTTCTCTGGATCTGTACTGCCAAATGTTCTCCATACATGCTTAAGTATCCCTTCTTCATAATACTAAATTAAATCCACAACTATCCACAGAGCTCTTTCCTTTTGAGCATCATTTATCAGGCATTGTGGGAATATTAATAAGAGAAACTCAAGATGTAGATCCTGATCTCCAAGTATTTACTTATGAGGCTCAGGGAGTGACACAAAGAAGATAACACAGGAAATCTTTTAACTCACACTCAATATAATCACAGAAAGAGCACTTCAAGACAGTACCATATCCATTCTAAAATGAATATATTCATGAAAGCGGGAGATATACTTCCACCCCTCAATAGAATCTTTCTGCTTTCTGGCTGTGTCTCCAAAGATTGGGCACTTGATGAGAACAGAATTCATGCAGGGGACGTATTGATACGGACGGTAGGAGATTCCCACTTTGCAGGCAGCTCTGGTCCTAACTTGCTGATTGATGAGTCAGCTTCCAGCAAAGCTTCTTCCACCATGTTCCTCACCAACTGAGAATCTGCCTAACCCCTTAAGAGTTCACACAATGGACTTCACTCCCCTGATTTTCAATCTTGTGTGACACCTTACTGCCATCACTTTAGGTGAGAAAACCCAGCGTAGCTGACAAGTTCTGTATTCCACCTGCCAATAATAAACACCAGAGGCTAAATGTAGACATCAGACAAGATGAATTCCCCAAAGAAGATCACATTCTCTAGAGCAGCATAGGCCTGTGACATCAACTCACATCTGCTTAAAGCTTCCATATAAGAATAAAAAATCCAATTTTTGTCATTTCTTACTTTAAAAGTTCCTGTGAACTGACTGCACATATTAAAAATAGTCATTCTAAAGCTAAAAGGAGGAATATTCCAGGAAAATAAAAAATACATGTGTGTATATATGTGCTTCAAACCACCTTGAAAGCAAAGTCGTTGCAGGATATTTGCAAGGGCGTTCATTCTTTTCTGTCTCCTGCAGGGCTACCATCACTTCAGGTAAAACAAAAACCTGTGCTCCTCATGGGCCCATGACCTCTCGAGCCACGTCTGGCATCCCCTGAGGCTCCACCAGGCACGTTACCACGCAGAGTCGCTGACTGAACTACCGGAACCTGAACTCAGCAGGTCACCATGGTCAGAACAGAGTCTCCAAACAACGTGTCACCTGGGAAAGCAGGAAAACGGGCAGAAGTGTTCTGGGTGAGAGAAGCTGACTCATGAAGGCAGTTCCTTTGCCCTGAGCTTCACCATATCCAAATCAAGTAGATTCCATCCTTTGCAATAAGGACTATGCCTAAAAACAGAACCTGTGTGTTCATCATCAAAAACATATTTGTTGAGTCCCTACAAAGTGTAGGTGCTGTGCTAGGGCAGGACGGGGCAAGACTGAGGCCACTGAGGGTGTTTATGTCCTGGGGTAACTAGACCAACATTGCTTCCATACAAGGAGACCACACCAAACATGGTGAGTCCTTGTGAGGAGGAGAGGCCGGCACAGACCCTCCAGGTCAACACATGCAGAGGGGAGTCACACAAAGTTTATGTGGTTCCTGACAAAGCAAATGAATATCTTTTTCATTTGAAAATAGACATCAGTAAATAAATCATAAATCAGTCTATCTAAATTTCATCCTAAATTCTTCCAGGATGCCCATTTGTTGTTCTGACCTGAACTCTACTTAAAGAAATTGGGAATTTAGAGAAATATGGTTAACTCAGAATGCAATTTCCTTAGCTTATATTTCAGAATCATTATGCTCTTCAGTTAATGCACAGAAAATATGAAACTGCTTTTTGATCATTAAAATGTAATCATCATTCCTTACTAAACATTTCTGTCTGATCAGTTCAAAAGCTATAGTTTAAAGTCAAGTCACAAAGTCTCTTGGGAGAATTTATTTATGGTTCCAATTGAGAACCATTTCTCTTATTATTCTCAGAGCAAAAGTAAGATGCATTTAAACTGTGAAGTGCAGAAGTAGGCCACATGAACTGGAAGGAAGCATTTGTTGTGCTGCTCCTGCTCACCTCTGGACCAGGGCTGCATGCCAGCAACACAAGTTGGCATCCAAGAGGTTATCCTTATGCAGGGGTTTGGAAAACTTCATTATCCGAAGCGCCTCATAGGGTCTCCTGCACACTGAGACCCCCTCCCCACACCACCTCCAAGCAGAAGTCCTGCCGTCTCAGACTGGGCAACTTTCCTCCGCTTCGGACACTCTGACATCACCTATGTGGAATTAGCTTCAAAAGGTGCGAAACCCAGTGTTTTAGAAAAATTTTCTAGTAATATTCATGTTTCATATTATGTACCCTTTGAATCAATCATACTATTAAATAGTGGATAATTCACATTTTTTTGTTTTAGTTAATATAAACCAGAACATATTTATCCATCAGATCATTCAGCAAATAATTACTTTCATGAGCCCGGAGGTGGCAAGCCTGGTACTGAACTCTGGACAGAAAAGCCCTTGAGATGCTCACAGCCCAATAAGGCAATCAGACAAGTTCTATCAATGGAATGAATAAAAAGGAAATGTCAAAATGACACAGTGTAGGGCTAGGTGAGACTGGTCAGCTGTGTGTGGACAAGAAGAAGGACGTCACTTCTGAAGATTAGGTATTCCTGACATTCAGGTGGATGAAGACAAAAATGAACAAAGCCCCAAGTCTTTCACTGTCCAAGAAGAGCCCTCAGTGGAGAGATGTGAGCAGGAAGATCTCCATGAGTGTCTCAGGTTTCTTCACATGTCAGGAGCACCTTTTATTCTGGGCTGCCCAAGGAAGTCTGAGTAAGTCTTAAATCACAGAGCGTCCTTCCAAGAGCAGAGCACATCTGCTGACTGTGGGGTGTGATGGTGACAATGCCTCTGTCAGGGGCAAACCAGGTCAGGTTACATGCGGTCATGACAAGAGACAGGGTTCCTCCACTGGAATGCAAATCCACTGCCTCTACAGCACTCCGGTGCTCGCGGGACCCACCCACACGTACCCCCGGAGGGACTTGAGGGAGAACGCAGCAAAGGGAATCAGTGCAGACGCAAAGCTCAAGCCACCTGCCGTGTGTTAGTGAGAAGTTTCTTGTCTCTGACCCAAGAGTCTCGTGTCTTCTGCCAGCCTCCATGAAACCGCGTCAGGCTGGCCCTCTGCAGAGCAATCCCTGAAGCATGGCTCTCCTCTTGGAACCCAGGTGCCTGCCTTAAGTGTTGGAGCTGAGGTCCCTTCTTCAAAGAGGATGAGCTCAGTGAGCACCTCAGAGCCACGGCACTAGGTAAGAGGCAGGATTTCTCCCCAAACTCGGGTTTCATCTGCATTTCACATCCTGGTTGATTTAGGAACTACTTGGGTCACTTCTTCCTTTCTTTCTTCTTTATTTTCTCTCTCTGTGCTTTGAATCTTCACTGCTATGATTTAAATTCATCACTAAAGGATGAGCTCACAAAACCCTAAACCAGCCCACCCTTGAACCCAATAAGAACAGAACCCCAGGTCTGTGTTCAGAAGCAATCTCGATCTCTCCCCGCCCCTTTGACCTCGCTGTGGCACAGGTGTGTAATCTCCAGGTCTTAGAGTCATCAGCCTCTGCCCTTTCAGTTTTCCGAGGCTTCTGCTCAGGAGCATTTGCAGTCAAAAAAACCACAGGGACGGGTTCAGTCACGGCACCACTTACCCACAGGCTGAACCAGCACGCAACACCACAGGCTGGAAAGACCAGTACGATTCTAGACTTGTCACGGATTTTGTCTGAGACCTAGGGAGTGCATTCCTCATCTACCACTCCTTCTCTGCACAGACTCAAGCAAAAGACCAACATAATATCTTACATTCATATAAGTGGTCCCATTGGTGAATGTATTTTGATTCTAACTTAAATTGGTTCTCCAGTCAGTAGGCTTTCTAATTTAAAACAGAATGCTTGCTAAGGTGCTTAGTATATTCAGTTGTCTGCAACGAAATACCACAGACAGGGATCTTCTGAACAACAGAATGTATTTCTCACCCTTTTGGAGGCTGGACATCTGAGGTCAGAGATCCAGCAGGGTGGGAGGAGGGCCCCTGCTGGTTCAAAGACCCCCGGAAGCCCACATGGAGGAAGGGAGGTAGGGAGCTTTGTGGTATCCCTTTTGCAGGGCACGAATCCCATCCAAAGGGCCGCCACCCTCTTAATGGAACCATATCCCAAAGGCTTCACAAACTAACAACCCCGATCAGTGGTTCGAACACTTGGGCTCCTCACCTCAATTTATGTGTTACAATTCTCACTGTCCACACAAGCATTCACACCAGAGTACCAGGGGTGTAAACATAGTTTAAAGAGGAGAAGAAACAGAGAATTAAATGGAATTATTTTCCCATTCTTCTGGACACACACTACCTTGTACAAATAAAGACAAAGGAGTTGATACATGGGAGCCACTAGCAGAAAAATAACGTGGGGCTCCGTCCTGGACAGCGTTCACTTGGAGTCAGCAAACTGACATTGAGACTTGAAAAGAAGTAATGCAGGTGTCTGCAAACATTCTTGGTTTTCAAACCAAAATGCCACAGCTGCAAATCTAGTTTTAAATGTATTTTCTATAAGTGGGTCAACTGGTCTCTCTCCATAAAGCACCAGAGTTTTTTACACCAGAAACAACACTGTGCTTTGAGGGAACAGAACTCTGTGAAAACACAAGGGGCCATTTACCAGTCTGTCCTCATATCTTGTGAGTGACGGCCGACAAGAGTGGCAGGGACGCTGGGGGAGATGCTGGCAGCTACGTGGTTTCCAAGAGAGCCATGCAGTGTCCTTGGGCTTCATCAGAGTTTGTCCTTTCGAAGGAAAACCACTGACCCACTAGATCCTCTGAGTCCCTCCTAGAGGGATTTCAAAGCGGCTGCAGAAGGAGGGAAGTGTGAGGGGCCTGCTCCCTCCCAGCACAGGTGCCCCTGAAATCCCCCCCCACCCTCCAGCACACAGTAACAATAAGGTGGAAGAACAGCCAGACTGAAGGCGCAAGACAGCTAACCCCACGTGGGGACAGTCCAATCCTTCCAAGTGAGAATGTGAGCTTTCCTGCCTTCTTCTACCACCTAACTAACATCTGGTCAAAATTCCAAACTTCTCAGACTTTAAACCCTATCAAGCACGATAGGGGGGAAGCATGTTGGGGCACAGATGTAAAAATGCCACTGATTATTTCCAAGATACTTTTCCCTGATGAAAACGAATCTCTGCTTTTGTTGAAAGTAAGCAGATGAGGACCACGCTCACTCCACACGGTATTCTTTCACCCTCTGAAAAGCAAAAGAGAATTCTGCCCCCCGTCCCCACACCAAGCGTGATAAACCCTAATGAGACGCACAAAACGCAGTTACTGTCGACCAGTACAAAGCCAGTACACGTGCCCAAAAGTACCAACAATGCACTCGGTGACACTGTCCTTACAAGCAACTCTGCTCCCGTCTTCCCGGCAGTGAGATCATTTAGAGGACAGATCTGTCAGGTGTTGTCAGAGTTGAGAAAAGGGAGAGGCCAGAAGGGGACTCTCAAGTTAGGCTGCTGAGCGTTTCTTTGTAGATTTTGTTTCTCCACACACAACACACTCGTGTGATTTAGTCCTCAATGGTCTGCCCCATCCCTCATCCACACACCCCAGGGTGTGAGCTTCAGGACAGAGACAGGGTTAGTGCTACCAGCTAATAAAGGACATAAGATACTTCTTGACTAAACATTTGAGTCAAAGGTCAATGCATGAAAAATGTGCATCTGCGATTCCTGATAAAACACGTCTTAGAGAGAGCCAAGCAGAAGGTAGTTCTCAAGTTACCTTCCAGGGAAGCACTAGAAACTTCCACCTGGACTGTCCATAAAAGCCAGGACGCCACGTTGAAGCAGCCACCTCTAGCATCGAGTTGCAGTGAACACAGATAGAAGAAATGTTTGCCATCTGCATTTTCCAGAACAGAAAACATGTACAGCTTAGGACAGCACATGGCAGGGTTGAAGTGAGAAATGCAGAGGTGCTGGAATCAGAAGCATATGATCTGTTCTCAGAACACAACAGCCCGCAGGCCCAGAGCGAACCCCAAATCCCTGCCCTCAAGTATTCCCGAACCCTCCTACAGGAGGCCGGATTTTTAGAACTGCCTGAATTCTTTAGGCAGACACTGCCACAAATAACAGACTGGTCCATAAGAACACTCTCAGGCCCATACACCACACACGCCCTGCAACCAGCTACCCGGGAAGGACAGTCCTCTTAGCAGCCCACTTTTGATGATCACTGCTCACCTGTGTTTTATTAGGCATGAATAAAAAGGCCTTAAAACAGCCTTGCGGAGGAAGCCAACATTTGTCTTTTACATGAGTTCCTCTGGTGTGTTCCTCCCAATGTGATGCCTTGTTAAAGAGAGGACCCTCTGGTCGCATTTGTCTTTCTCTGTTTCCCTGAGTGTCTCAGACACTTCGGGCAGCAGGGCACTTCTCCTGCAGCTCAGAGGAGTGCAGTCCTCACGGCATGGAGACAGGCAGGGCTCACACAAGACGTAGAAGGATGGGTCCTGGCGGCGGCCTGCACACGGGTAACACATGTGGGTGCTGGAGAAAAGCATCACGTTGGTTCGTGCCCCCTCCAGAGCCACCATGCTCAAGTAGTTCCCCAGCATTTCCTTTCAGGAAAAGCCCCGCAGAACACTGATGCTCTTGCCTCCCAGACATTTTCACATCTGGAGTCGCCCCTGTGTGGGGACACTGCCCAGGTGACAGACACCAGAGCTGCAGCGATGGGGAAAGAGGATCCAGTAAGCATTTTCTTTTTTTAGCCCATTCATCATTTTGTTGATTACATGTTGAAATGCTCATTTATTTGGTTATTAAATGTCCTTAAAATGAATTCACCTGGACCCTGTACTTTTTAACCATGTCTACCAGAAAATTTTTAGTTACAAGTTAGCCTGTGTCCTATTAATTTTTTAATTTTTAATAGCAATATTTATTATTTCTTTTGTTCACAATGTATTTTCATTTTAGGATGCCGCAATGGCTATACGTTTCCCACCACGACACCCCCCAGATTTCCAGGGTCCTCTGCCACCAGCTGTCCTGCGCTTCCTTTCCCTCCCCCTCTCTCTACTCCCCTGGTAACTGCAGTCCCGGGTCCTGTGGATTTTGTTGGGGTTTGTGTGTTCATTTGCTACATGTCATTATTTTCCCACATATGAGTGAAACCATCTGTCTTTCTTTTTCTTTCTGTCTTCACGTAATAGGATCCCTTCCAGTTCCATCCAGATCGTTTCCAAGGGCATAATTCCATCTTTTTCAACAGTGCACAGAATTGCACGGAGTATCTGTGTCACAGGGTCTTCACCCGGCCACCTGTGGACGGGCATTTAGGGTGTTTCCATGCTGCTGTGAGCCGTGCTGCTGTGAGCCGTGCTGCTGTGAGCATGGGGGTGCAGGTTTTTTTCTGATTATGGGTTTGGTATCTTCTGGGTACTTCTGTGAGCATCTCAACAACCGGGTCCCCTCGTGATGTCTGAGACGTGAGCGCTGGCGTGGCGCAAACTCGGTAACAAGCATGTCAACAGAGGCCACAGTAAAGGCTGTTTGCCAGCACTTCCCAGCACTTGAGGTACCAGGTGTCCACACCCGCCACAGAGGGTGAAGGCTCCAGCCCACACTGCCCCCAGGCAGCGCTGTCACGTCTACTTTCAGAAGAGGTATGGAGGATGTCAGCGTCCTGCCCGAGGTGGCACAGCTCCTGGGCGGGGCTGACGGGCCTTTGGGCTTTTCTTGCTGAAACTGCACACTTCGCGGAAGTCCTCCAGCCTTGTCATGCACTGGCCTCTTGTTGGACTCAGACAAGGCTCAAACAAAAATGAAACAGCTGATGTGGAGGAAAGGTAACCGGAGGCACGTTTTCCCCCTTCTGCTGCCCAGGCACCTGCTACGAGCAACGGATTGTCTGGGACCCCAGACCCAGGAGGCAGCAGACTGCACAACGGAGGGAGGCTGGCTGGGGACCCCATGGCTCCTCCAGACACCCTTCCCCAACTGTTTGGGAGTGCTCACGTCCAAAGCAGTTTTCAAAGATGCGTCCCCCAGAATCAGGGCCTCATTATGTAAGCAAGTGCTTCTTTTCTGTTAGGCCGGACAGAAAGGGATGGAGGAGAGAAAGGGAGAGGGCGGGCAGAAGGGGGTAGACGCTCACCAGGGAGCTTTGACTCCACCCGCCCTGGGAGGGACAGCGGCTCTGGGCTCTCTGTCCCCTCCGGACATCCCCGCCTGGAACCGGGAACAAGGCAGCCTGGATGAGTGCACAGCAGCCTGCGAAGGCCGGGCTAGGCCCCCAAGTCAGAGAACCCTTTCTGCTCCTGTGTTTCTGTTGCACTGGGTGGTCTTCATTCTCCAGCGGGGAAGGGGTCAGGTCATGGTTCCGGCAGAGGCTGACCAGGAAATGCTAAGGGAGGAGCCTGCTCTGCTGTGGCAGGTATTTCAGGAGCGAGGCAGGGGCGGGCATGGAGGGTGGAGACTGAGTGGGCAGGAGGATGAAGGCCCAGCTAGTCGTATGGTGCTCCTGGACCTGTCCTTGGCCCTGGCTTGTACTCTGATTTCCTGTCCATCCTGGCAGACAACAGATGCCCTGACACAGGATTCAGGTGTCCCCGCACTCGCTATTGTCCAGCAACACAGCTCACCAGGCGGACTGTGAAATTAACCCTGACGCAGCAGCCTATCCGCCCGTGCAGAATAGAGAATCCGTTTCCTGAAACTGGGTGCCATCACTGCCCACAGACTCAAGGACACAGCTGTGACCCCCAGAACAAAAGAGAGTTCCTTGAATGATAGCACACGTATGACAGCATACTCGAGGTCATCACTGTCCAGAATAAACACAAAGACCCTCGAGGATCATAAAAACACCACAGGAAGGAAGACGACTTTCACCAAGATCCAGCAGCTTACAGAGACTCACACTACTCTTTGTCAGTTTACTTCCGCTGAGCAAGAAACCTTAGAAACCTTAATTCCCATGTGGGAGGGAAGATAATCTTCAAAGACAGAGTCACAGCTACTCCTCGGCTCTCTGGGGACACGTGCGGATTCCAGCATGGAAGGAGCTTTGAACTGGGATTCACAGCAGCACCCATGGGGGCCAGACTCCAGCTCCCCAGGCCCAGGGACGCAGCAGCACAGTGTGGAAGAGGCAGAGGCTCAGACCTCCCAGCCAGGACAATAAACAGTTCTGACTCCCTCCACCTGTCCTGCCTGGGGCATCACCCCTCACCTGGATGGGCGGAGGTGAATTTGACCCCTAAACATGAAACAGGCAGCACTGGTGAGGTTTGGGCCAGGGAGGCCGGAGCGTGTGCAAACGTGTCTTTGCCATTATTTCCGTTGCATCGGGCGAACAGTTACAGGACAATTCCATCCGGCAGACGTATGGGCTCCCGCAGGCTCAGAGGAACGTCATGGAAATGCAGGCAAGATGCAGCGATGAGAGGGACACCTAAGTGAGTCACGGCAAAGCAGTGGGTGTAAGTGACAGGAAGGTCCCGGTGCTCCTGGGTGACAGAGATGCTAGTGTTTTTGTGATGCCACCTGGTGGAGCAGGACAGAAGGGAGCCCTTGGTCATGAGAATGACCCCCGCCCGCCCACCCCGGCCCCACGAAGGAGACTTTCACAAGTCTCCCCACTTCACAGGCCTTTACAGGACATTGAAAACTCAATGATTCTTTAAAAATGAAATCGCTTAGTGTCTTTTGTTTCTTTCTATCCCCCTCTGAAATCAGTTTTCACATTCAAGGAAGGGAGGCATCAGTGTCAAATAAAGGAAAAAAAGGTAGGAGCTGATGAGAACGCTGCGTGCGTGTGGTAAGGACGGCACTGAAGGAATCGCAGGAACTGCGCTGTGAATAATGGCACCAAGAAACCTGACTTTCCAAGGAGCATGAGGAAAGGCTCGTTGCTCCCAGTATTCGGATATTTGCTTTCTCCTCCCCCATTAAGCTGCAGGCTATTTGACATAAGAAGCCCCTGCCCTGGGTCTGGGCATCCAGCAACGGCTGACACACAGCGGCTCTACAAACGAGCTGTGCGGGGCGTGAAGTGTGACCGCTGGCAGCTTTTCTCACGGCCAGAAATGGACACACTGGTTGTTTAGTGCTTTAATTTTCTATGCTCGTGAAGAACATAGAAGCCCCAGCCCTAGCAGATACACAACAGACCACAATCCCCAAACTGGAAGGTTTCCGTTGCCTTCGAAGAGCTGAGACCTGAGGGGTGCCCTTCATTTCTGCCCCGAGAACAGAAATCCAACTCAGGTGCCACCCACAGCAGAGATGCTCCAGTCGCCCTGAAGGCGACAAGAAGAAACAGAGACCAGGACGTGCAGGAAGAGACAGGCAGAAAAGGTGAAGCGAATGCTGTCCTAAAAAGAAAAGTTTAATTTTACAAAATCGACTATAAATGAATCGGAAAAAAAAAACAATCATGAGAAAAGACAAGGGTAGTGAAGCTCCGTTAGCAAGTATCCACCTATCACTCATATTGTATTATCTTCTGCATCACCCAAAAGCACAACACATGCCATTAAGAAGAAATGGCAAAGCAATTTTTGGGCGTAAGTTATTCTCCACAACTCGGCCACATACAGATGCAAATCACTAAGTCAATTTAGCCCCAGCTTACAAAGTTGTGATGAATCCCCAGCTGCTTATAGTACATTATTAAAGGCAGCACAGGGCTCTTGACTCCATCGCCGCTCACTCCGCACACACGGGTTGGGTGGCTCATCATCCCGGAGGCCTAGGAGGTGACATTCTTTCCAAAGGACAAGAGCATGCTTGCTCATAAGATACTACGAAGAGTTTCCAGCAAAGCAGCAAAGCTCCCAGAGGCTCTAATCACATTGGCTCTCGCTGTGAGCCTTTTTCAGCACGATGCACCTGCTCCAGAGCCAGGAAACACTCATTTTCTCTGGAAGGATGGAGAATGGACCCTCTGCTTAGGGGGAAATCACTGAGCAGGACCAGGCTAACTATATGATGGCCAGCACTGCAGTGGCCCAGGACAGGCCCCCAATTAAACCCAGATGGCCCAGGTCAATGTGCATTTCCAAGAAAAACGGAACATTCTAGTCTAACCACATGCCACACACCATGGGGACATACTTGTACTAAAGCATTTGCTGACTGGCAGCCCTGCTGCGGAGTCAGGCCGGGGCCTTTGCAGGCCTGCCCATACTTCCTTGTTTCGAAGAAGAAAATGTCCACAGGAGAACACCCTTCTTCCAAGCACACTTGTCCCCTCCTGAGTCCTTCTGACTCTTGTCAACACGCTTCTAAACCGGGTCTTTCCTCCCTGAGAATCTCCCATCACGTCTTCAGAAGCTACACTGTTCATTAACAATCAAGTGAAATTAATCCCCGGTGGGAGAACGAGCTATCCTTGCCCGGATGGAAAACCCAGGCACTGATTTAATGGCCACTCACTCATGAGGCTGGAATTTCTCGGATGGGTTGTCTGGCTACTTCTCATGACTGTCCACCAAGACCACAGGAAAGAACTGTTAACAATGCTCTAAATAAGACAGCTTTTCTCCGACGAAGACATGCTTGATTCACAAACTACGCCGGTGGTTTCCGGCCACTGCGTGAAAATGGCTGTGAGCAAGACCTAATCTCGAATTCATTATCACGTAGTAAAGTAAAGTTCAGATCAAGTGACGTATTTAACTGTTGGAAGTTAAGAGAAGCCAGCTGCAGGTAAGTCATCTCCCACTCTGAAAACAGGGTCAGCACACACCAGTTTGAGCAGGACTGTCCCGGGCTAGCAACTCTGAACAACGGCCGCCTCCCGTCCCTGCCCGGCCTCCAGTTGGTCCTGGTTTCAGCTCTCAAAGTGACCGTCAGTATCTCTAAAGCAGGCTGACCACACGGGCTATTTTAAACGAGACAGGACCGTTTGTTTTCCTATTTCCCAATCGTTCATTCTGTCCCATTTTTAATAAATCGGGGTCGCCTATAACACAGGGGCAGGTGAGTCACCATCAGGCCTGGTCTCCCTCTCAGGCCTGGGATCTTGGGATCCCGGACTCTCCATGGCCTTCCTCGGGTCAGCAGGCTACTCCTGGGCCTGCAAGCGCTGGCTGAGCTGGTCACACTCAGTAAACTGGGCCCTGTCCTAGAGGGAGACCTCAGCTTCAGCCCTCAGCTTCCAGGAGCGGGACAACTTTAGTCTCTAAAACCCACCAGAACGAGAAGACAAGGTGACAGTCACTAAATACCCTGTCCCCTCTACTGGGGAATGACAAAGAGCAGTGGGGAACATAAAGCAAAGCACAAGTGAGTGGGAACAGGTCAGCCGTCAATGCATAATGTCCCCTCCTTTGATCTGCTGGGTATGTTCCCAAAGGGACACTGAAACACTAAACCTCCACTCAGGCAGGTGTGCACATCGTCCTCTGGAGAAGACACTTCTCCAGCGTTTTGCACTGTGCTTTGCATATGGTGTGTGTGTGCCTTGGTGGGGGCGGTTTGGGGAATACAGGGATCACTAGAATAAAGCAGTCCGGAAATGGCCTCTTCTCAGGACTTAACTAAGAGCGAGAACGAGACAATATTCAAAATGTTTCAAATGCACTCAGCCATCTGTAGGAGCAGACAAGTACAAGACGGCACTTGGGGCTCCCTGGGAGGAAGAACCTTCTCGGACCCAGTGCCTGAGCCCCTCCAGGGAGGGTCTGATTCCTCTCTCTCCATGAGAAAACAGAGCAGGCCCTCAGGAGAAGCAGAAGCTGCATGAGCCCCCAGGCCCCAGACACTGCTAATTTATTGGACATTCCAAAGGGGCAAGTCAGCTCTCTCCCTGAGAGCTGGTGGACTCGGAGACAAAGGATTCCCACAAGAAACTCCCTGTGAGGGGGTTTCAGAGCCAAGCATCAGGAAGCCCGTGTTCCTTCCACTATGCTGCACCACTGAGCATGCTTGTCCATAGGCAGGAGTTACCCCTGCGTGGCTTGAATCCACATGAAGTCATCACTGTATATTTTAAATGACATCCTAAACCTTGAATGTCGCATGTGAAAACAAACACTTCCAACACAGGCCGTCTCGGAAAGGATGAAAGCTAGCCAGTGGTCCTGCCCTTACAATGACATCACTCCTGACTAAAGGTAATCACTGCCCAGACTCTGAGGATATTATAAATTGATGTCACAGGACTAAGATTCATTTTAAGTCACAGATTTCTGTAAAACCCACCACTCGGTTTCGTTTAAGACCCTAAGTGAACAGCGTTATGCCTGGGAGGGAGAGCGTTCACTGAATGAGTCAACAGTTTCTACTACTATGACAGGATCTTAACCATTATGAACCATTATTAACTGGAATCATCTCTTGGGTTAGTGTTATTAAACACAAAAATGTTGGTTTTCACAAATAGAGCTTCCACAAAAGAAAACATTAATTCTTGCGAATTCAGGGTCCTTTTACAAATGTTGGAGCATCTCCTGTGTTCCAGACACGCAGGTCAGTCTGAGTCTGAAATACAGTGGTGGGCAGGGCAAAGTCCTCGTTCTCACAGGGGATGGATGCAAACAAAGAGACAGAGAAGAGCAGCCTCATGAATACAATATGCCATGGCACGTAAAATAAGGGGACAGTCTGGAGAAGGGGCAGAGGGTGTGACTCTGGAATGACCTTGGATAGAGGACAGTGACAGAGGAGTTGACCGTGAGTGGTGACATTGCACAGTGGCCCTCTTGAAGAAAGACAGGCACCGTGGGCATCAGCTAACAAGAAGGGCCATGCTGGTGCACCCTGTTGGAGTAGCGGTTAGGTCTGCCACCTCTAACCAATGCAGTCCACATATATCCCAAGGATCTGTTTTCGTTTCCAGGGCCAGGAGAAACAACAAAGATATACAACTAAAATAAAAATAAATGAAATACTTCTTCCTCCACGCTTTTTCTGCCTGTTCACTCACCTTCTTTCCTGCCTGCACCTCCTCTTAAAAAAATAATAATAAATCGGAAGGGCCAACCACCAGGCCACTGGAAACTGTCAGTGGCCAGCCCTGAGGAGAGGCACCATATTGCTGCTGAGGACGCCCACGAACAACCTCACAGTGTCCACTGGATGCGGAGAGACTTGTTGAGTTTCCTTTTTATCCTCTTCCCAAAATCAACCACCTCCTCCAAAGACTTTCATTCTTCCATTTTCATAATTCCCCATATTTGTTTTAACGGCTTACTGTCCAGTCACCTTCAGCATCCCTATAACTGCATTTTGACTGAAATCAAATTAATCACCTAGTAATGTCTCCTGATCAAAATTGCAACAAAGTTTACAATGCTAAAGCATTCAAAGTCTAATTGAGCTTTGCTAGTTATCTTCCATTTGGACAGAAATATATAATAACTGGTGGAAGGAAAAACCTTTCTAGAAACATCTGTAACACTACTAATTTGAGATTTCACATGGAGGGAACTAAGATGGAAAGCTCAATCTCCTCCTCCTCTGCTGAACCTAGCACTCCTGTTATTAGTTCACAGAAAGCATCTAGCCTTCAACAGAAAGCTCACTTGGGTTTGGTCTATGCAACGAAGAAATCTCTTCAGTATCATTTCCTGAAAACTGGACTTCCCATGTCTATGACTCAAACTTTCAAATGACGACTTCACTTCACCCGTTATTTTTAGCAATTGCCAGTGGGTGATCTCAGAGACAGCCCCACTGTTTGGGGACAGAAAACGGCCTGCTAGAGGGATGACAGCCTCACATCCCCCTCGGGGTCAGTCCACAGAGTGCCAGAATTCTTTTTGATTACACAGTGGAGGCTGTTAAACCTCCTCTCCTCCGTTTGGCTGCCCTGAAGCTCTTGGAAGAGAGCTACTTAATCACCCTCTTCCGGAAATCAAAGCAGCAGTGCCAGTGAGCACAGACAGATAACCCCGTGTGCCTGAGAGCCAAAGACTCCGGAGGGAGAGGCCTGGGCGGGTGGCACCCAGACACGCCAGCAGCCTCACCCAAGAGGAAGACCAGATTCCGCGAGTGAAGAGTGATCTGTGTATTAAGCACTGCAAAGCCGGCAGGTGGGCAGCACCGTCTTCACTGCCTCTGACGTCTTGGTTTATCACTTTAATGCTCAAAGACAAGAAGGGTGTCAATGTGAGCATCAGAAATTTGTGCTGGTAGATTAACTGCTACCCAAGCACTTATTTCCCACACCCAACAAGCACAGTCTTAGATGAAATAGGAAAAAAATAAAAACAGTCATTAGCTAGCAAGAGAAGGGGCCCTGCACTATCGAGAGGGACCTCAACCTCACAAACCCATTTAAGTATAATTAAACTAACACATCCTCCCAGAATAATATTCGTGAGCGCTGGAGACCGAGGAAAGAATGCAGGGAAACAGATAATTCAGGCTTCCTTTTAGAATCAGATAAAGATTGATTTAGCAGCAGACAAGGGCCAATTTAGTTGGAAAAGTTTAATTTTACATTAGCTATACAGAGACACTCTTTGAGTAAGCTACATATTTTTTTTTCTAACTTCAAACCACTGGTTAGAACTAACATTATCTGACTTCCCGGTTTGTTCCTACCTACGTTTAGCTGCTATTAAATACATGAATACATACTTAATGCTCTTATAAGCTGCTCAAGCGTTCTGATATTTAACTCAAATTGTTTGTCAACCTAACATTAATATAAAGAGTCTTTGTTGGGGGAAAAAGTGTTGATTTGAGCTGCATGTAATGATGCAATGCCTCCCAAGCACCTACGTTCTCCACGGGTCTAGGAACACGGGAAACAGTCTCCCGTAACATACGGTGACCCAGGTAGGGTCATGCTCCACCCAAGACGCGCCCCCCGTGGAAGGCTGTTATCTAGCATGAGGGAAAATTTAGAAAGGCAGTGCTGGGAACCATTTCCAGAACATAATCATAGCGCCATCGTAGCAACTGGAGAGAGGTGACTCACTGTAAGTGGACAAGTCCCAAAATCCAAAGATTTGAATTGGTCTCCCCACCTCCCAACAATCAACAATGACTACACCTTCTCCAGTTTCTCACCTTAGAATGGAACTTTCCTTCTTCCAAGGACCAAGCAAGAAACCAATGTGTGCCATCTTCCTCTTCATCATGAGTCTCTGCCTCTTGCCATAACCAGCAGCCACCAAATCCTGTAGTTTGAGCCGCCTAAATTCCTGTTAAATGGGCCAACCTCCCTCTCACCTCATTGTTTCCTCCCTAATAAGAGCTACAATCCTCTCAAGCACAAGCTATGGAAAACATTCCTAAGCCGATCTACTGTGTCCAATCTTGCCTTTCTCCAATCCATTCTCCACACAGCAGAAAAAATGGCTTGTAAAGTTCCCACACATGCGTGCCACTAACGGTGGAATACTCGCTAGAAAGAGCATTCACAATCCTTCACCTTGCCTCAGCACTAGCTTTCCAACATGCAGCTCCCTCTGCCTGGAACATCCTTTTCCAACACCCTCTTCCTTCCTCAAATGCCCTCCTTTATAAAGTCTTCCCTGACCACCCTAGTTACCATATCCCCCTTGGTAGATGCTCTGAGCCTTCTTTCTTTTCCCTCCATCACCCTCCTCCATATTCACTGAAATTACTTTGTGACTTCCCTCCTTCTCTGGCACAGAATGAGATTCTAAATCATGTCTTTTTTTCCATGACTGTGTTATTAGTGTCTTTCACAGAGTAAGAGTCTAAAGATAGGTGACAAGTGCAAACTAAATCACAATGAAGGACAAAATTTTACGACGTAATACATTAGCCCTTCTAGAGAAAGCTTATCAGACCTCCTGTGGGTCCAGCATTGAACATAGTTTGGTGATGAAATCATTGCTTCCAAAAGAGAAGAATGGCCAAGCAGAGGGACTCAGTCCAGAGAAAGGAGAATCCCCCTACCGTTCTGCAGAGCAGCACTGCTACAGGAGGCAGGAGACCACGGGGACCAGGAGCATGAGAAACAGGATGATGGGACAGGACTGGAAAGTCCACTTTCACGTTTCTTCTATGAACCACTGCACGTCCGTTGCCTCGCACTCAGCAGGCACTCAACAGAAAACTGTCGAGTCAAGATCTTTGCTCTAGAGTCCCTGTATTATTGTGGCGTCAGCCCGCCGACATGGGCTAACATCTTACTACTCATCTTAAAGCTTAGCTTTTGACTAAGAGTATGGGAGTCAACCCATCTCACAAGCTTCTCTTCAAAGAATATTCATGGATTCAAGGAACACTTTCTGAGAATCGTCCACATGCCCTGCATTCCTTGAGGAACTGGGATACATTATTAAATTATCCAGGTGCCTCTAATCTTGAATCTTACAGCGACTAATGTTGAGAAGATGACAACACTCAAACCAAAAAAAAAGCATATTTTTAGTAAGGGTGAGGAAGAGGCAGAAGAGCGCTGTGAGGATGGCAATGGGCTATTTCAGATGGAATGTACAGGGAAAGACTCTCCTGGGAGATAACCAGATAGGCAGGATGATGGGAAAGTGGAACCCATGGTGTCTGGAAAGCAACTCCAAAGACAGAGCCGGAATGGGCGCACCCTGGCGACTGGTGGGTAAAGCCTCCCGTGCAGCCACCCATAACCCAGGGACTCAGGTCAGAGCCCAGACAGGAACAGCAGGATGAGCGACTCAATAAAGTAAATAAACTCCTCTCCTGCCTGCCTGCGTGCCTGCTCCCCGTCACTCCTGCCTGTACAGTTCCTAACAAAAAAAGGAAAGGAAGAAAAAATCTGAAGATTGGAAGTCGTGTGATTAAGGCCCCCATGGCACCTGCCACCATGACTATCCCCAGATTCAAACCCATTCACAGTCTTCCATTCATTTACTATTTCACTCAGTCTTTCCACAAAGGATCATTGAGGATTTACAGGCTGTCAGGCATGGTGGCAGAGAGCAATAATATGGTTAATGCTTGATGGTTAATTGAAAGAATCTGAATTTGAACACAAAATAATAATATTTGACAGATTTTAATCTATAAAAGGCCCACGTCACATAATTCAGGGGTGACGTTGTATTTCTGGATTGGTAAGCACAAATTATTGAGAGAGACATAGTGTATTTTAAAGGCTTTGTTTATCAAGTCCTTTGCAAGTGCTCATTTATAAATCTATCCAGATATTAGTCCTCAGGGTAGTAAAGGAATCTCATGTCTGGGTATGGAATAAATTCCAAGGAAGTCTTTGCTAACCTTGCTCCATTTATAGCAAGTGGTTGAAATTAATTAAATTGCACGTTATTAAAAGCTTTATATTTCAGACCCTTCTCCAAAATTAATGCAAAGCCTATAATATTTTAGGTGCATTTGGTATATACCAGAAACAAGGGTTTCAACCTAAGATTATCTTTCCAACCCCACAAGAGAGAAATGTTTTCAAAAATAATTTTATGTATCTATGTAAGGAACTAAGTTAAACAAGTTTGGAAGATATTTTTGTTGGTCACCATTGTCTACATGCAGACACACACACAGACACACACACACAGAGAGACACACACACGCACACACACACAGGCACACAACCGCCACAACCAACAGATCACAGCCCATTTGTCTTACTCTGCCAACTCCACAGACACATGAGAAGCTGCTGTTATCTGAAGGCATTCAAATTACAGCCCAGACTCCGTGGCCATGAGTATTACATTCTATCTTTTCTGTTATCAATCTTAAGAGTTAGGAATATTTTGAATTCTCTCAGTAGTCATTAATGGCTCTTTAATTCATGAGCTCTTCCAAACGCTTATGGAATTCATGTACAGTGAATAATAATAGATGCCTTAACTCCTGGGGTGATACATTTTATAGGTTTCTTTCGCATTGTTGGAGACAGTCCTTTGACTAGTCCAAAATGTATCACATTCAAGAGATTTCTTGATAAGGGAAAATGGTTCAGTTGGTCATATCCTCATTATTCATTGTGACACAGAATCAGAATTCATCCTGTTCAAGTCCAGGAGGTGCATTCTTTTAACAGTGGAGTCCAGTGTTTTTATCTGGCTGAATCAGAAAGCAGTCACAAGGGTGAAGACTATCTGATGTCATAATTCTATGTTCAGCGTCATTCTGAGTGCTCAGAATTGAAGGCAACATGTCTCTGCTCCACAGAAGACAACAGCCCTGTTCGATGATGTGAAAGAACCCAGCTCTCTCTGCAGACCCTCTAACCTGAAAATATCTATCTTCCCTGTCCACTACCTGTGTCCCAAAATCAATGCTCAATTGTCCTGTTAGAAAATAGGAATCAAATGATTCCAGGTCACATATGCTAAGTAATCATCTACAACACAGACGTAAACACTCCCACCCACAGAAAAATGTCTTCTCTTCACATCTGTTCTTTGTACAGATACTGTGTTCTCTATGAGCCAGAAATTAAAGAGGAAGAATCTGAAAGCTCCTTCACTGCTTGGGGTTGAGTGAAGGCAGAGGGGTGCCCATCCGCCTGAGGTCTTGGCATCAGAAGTCAGAGGAAGTCACAATCATGGCTTAGAAAACAGAGGAGCTAAAACAGCCCCAGACCCTTCCTTGTCCCTCAGCCCAGGGGCAGACCTGATTCTTCTCCAACTCACCCGCCAAATACAGAAGTGTTTACAAAGTCTACACTTCAGCAGTGATCAAAATAGCTACATAATGAAGTATTTCCTCTTCATATAAAAGTATGTTTTACTATGTGTTTACTGTGGTTTCCATATTGAATTATATTTTCCTACGTGTTCCACCAGCTTCAGATCATCCAAAGAGTCCTGAGTGGGAATCAAAATGGATGTTGCTGCTTGCAGATGAAGAAATGGAGGTTTGGTGTGTGCAAAAGACTTGTCTCAAGCTAGGTAGGAAGGCAGGGATGAATCCAAAAGTAGAAATTCTGGTCTTCTATCCACTGCAGTCTCATTCATCCTCCATATCTCCTTCCCTCCCTCCCTCTCCCGGCTCCCCTCTCTGTCAAATTAGTGGGACATAAGCATTTAGCAATCTCAATACACTGAGTGGATTTGCAAGTCAACGTTCATGTTCAATTCTGCTGTGCGGTGCAAAGTTTTCTGGAACAAACTCAAGAAGAGACTGTTCCCGTGCCAGCAAGGGTTCTGTTTTATGTCCTGCTTCTCCTTTTAAGGCATTTTAAATTAAAGGATGCCTTAGACATCATCGCTATCTGTTCCACTCACAATCAGACCCATTCCATGAAAGCATCCCTTCCAAGGGGTGGCAGATGATTTCTATCTATTTTTTGAAAATCAGAAACACGTAACCTGAACAGACATGTCCCCTGCACATTCTTCCTGAGTTTCATTCAAAGTTTTTCAGTAATTAAGCAGTTTTCCTAGAGTGTTGTCAACCAAATACTGCCCTGTGCCAAAGCAAGAAAAACATTCACGAAACCAAGAATAAAGTGAAGCCAAATTTAAGAGTAAAAACACTCTCCTGATTTCATCAAAATGAGATGTCAAAGGAAAAACATACAAACCGAGATTAAAGTAAGTTCACTGTTGTTGATGTGAATTCTCCCACTGAAATCCTTTGGAAAACAAATCTCCCATCAAGAATGTGTGTGTGTGTGTGTGTGTGTGTGTGTGTGTGTGTGTGTGTGTGTTCGTTCATTAGTGTTTGTATCTGATTTCATTAATCAAAACAAAGAGAATAAAATTTTAAGTCCCATCAGAAAAATAAAATCATAGCCACATGAGGTAAATGTTTACTAAATTTAAGTTTGTTAATGATTCATTCATACATTCACCCCCAGCTTAACTAGAGAACTTTCTTACTCTTACAGTGAAAAAGTAATTAATTCAGAGAGAATTGTTTCTCTGCATTTCGTCCAAGAAGGCATCAAATCCTCTAGATTCCCTCATATTTCCTTAAAAATAAAAACAGCATTTTCTTTCCAGGACATTCCATAAGTTTTAAGGAAATCATAAGTAAGCACAGTCAATGGAGTTGCCCCCCAGAAACCGTCAGCCGCCGGGACACAGATTTGTGTCTGGGGACAGGAGGAGAGGCCGGGGGGACATTGTAATGTCCTCAGCAAACATGACAATCTCTGATTGTCGGAAGCTGTGTCATAGCAAGTCCTCTCACCAAACAGATGGCACAGCTCAGAGCGGGGTCATAAAATGACAGGAAACAAAAGAATCGCCAATTCTCTCTCTTTTCAAGCTTTTCTAAGCAATCTGTACCCAGAGCCAACTTCTGAACTTCTCTGCATTTTCATTACCATGGATTTGAATCACTACAGCTCTCATGGTTTCACGTGGGCTCATTAGACATTGGAGTGTTCATTTGATTTTTAAAATCTCAAAGCCCGTAGCCAAAAGCTTACTATTTAGGTTATCTGTTTCCTGTGTAACACATGACCACTTTCACAAACGGCCATAAGCTTGGGGGCTTAAGACAAGGCAAATGCATTCCTTTGCATCTCTGGAGTGAACGGATCTCCCTGAGATCATTCGAGACCTGGGCAGGGCTGGCTCCTTCTGAAAACTCTGGAAGAAATCCATTTCCTTGACTTTTCAAGCTTCTCCAGCTGTTCCTTGCATCCTTTGTCATCTCTTCATCTGTCACCCTGAAGGCCAGCAGCAGGGTGGCCTCCAGTCCACTCAGCTCCACCTTTAACAGCCGCATCTTCCTGTCCTCCTCTCCACCTGAGTCAGCACCCCTGTTACCTTTTGAAAGCATAGGCACAGTGAAGGCGAGCAGACAGGCAGGGTGAGAGAGGAGGAAGAAGCATTCATTCATTTTATTTAGTCGCTCACCTTGGTGACCACCAGCCCTGGGTCTGGAACATGCACCCTTGGGATATACTGTGTCCAGTGGTCATATCTGCTGGCCGCCAGGCAGCCACTCTATCTTCTTTTATAAAGACTCTTCTTTTATAAAGACTCTTGTGGATACAGTCAGTCGTCACCACCATGGGAAATACACAGTGAGATCCCCTCTCAACACCCTCATTCAGTCACATCTACAAAATTCCTCTGACCTCATGAATCAGCATTCACAGGTCCAGGTCCGAGGGTGGGGACACCTCTGGGGCCACTGCTCTACCTGCCACGTGTTTACCTCTCAGCATCAGTCTCTTCAAACTCTTCATCCTGACCACCTTCCCAAAGGAATGCATGCTTTCCAGATCCTCCTGGCCATTCGCTTTGGACACCTTTGCTTACTTTGGGTTCCATTCAAACGCCAGCCTTAATGCTGTGCAGCGTGAAATGCCTGGAATCAAAGTCACAGGCTGGGATGCTGGGATTCTTTCATTCTGCCGACAGAAACGTGGGGAAATTTAACGCCAGCTTCCTCCCAACACTTCTCTCCCACACTCAGCTGTGATTGCATTACAGCCCGAACGCTCAGCTGGAAGCTGGTCTGACTAAGTAATCTCTCTCTCTCATGTTGAAGGACACAATAAATGTCTGTGACGTCACACCAGCCGGTAAGTCAGGCACTGGCGAGCCCGTGGTCTGAAGACAGTGCAGGCCCAGCAAGAGTGCCCTCCCGGCAGAACCTCATCCTCTGAACGTGAGCATGGGGCTGGGAGGACAAGATAAATCACTGCGCACTGGAGCCGAGACCCTTGGCTCCCTGCCAGCTACCCTGGCTTGATTATCATTAGATTTGCAATTAACAGTTCAACAGAAATAAAACTTAGGAGTTTTCTTTTTTAATTACTTTATCAAAAGTCAGAAGAAACAACCAATTTTGTATGTCACACAATTGTGTGACCCACTCTGCTGGCCCAGTGCCATTGCATAGCCGGGGAGACGCAGAGAGACTGGAGTGACTGACAGATGAGCGGTGCCTGCTCGCTGCCCACCCCGGGCACCGGTGCCCGCACCCCACAGTGACTTTCTGATGCCTCTGCCCAGTGCCTGGACTCTTCACCGCCCCAGTCACCAGACGCTTTCTTCCTGTCATGACAAATGTCCCGCCTCTTCTCATCCTTGGTGACACAGTGTCCTGTAGCCCCATCCTCTGCTGTTTCTGAACAGGCACTCTGTCTTCTCAACGATGTGATCCGCTCTGGAGGACAGAGGACGCAAATTCTGCTCAGAGTACCCAGGCGAGCCGGCAGTTCCCAAAACCAAGGCACCGGAAGGCACAGCCCTCTTCACAGTCCTGCCTGGTACTAAGTCATCAAACAATGTCTATTAGGTCCGGGGCAGCTAACTGAAATGGAATAAAGTATATGTTGCTATGATTAGAATATACCACTAATTATGAAAATTAGTCACCCCCTTGCCTCAAATATTTTATGTAACTCCGTGGTCTCTTATGTTTCATAAGATGAATGATGTGTTTAAACAGTATCGAGGAAGCAAAGAAGAGAGAACTCTTCCACGCTGCTGTGGGAGTGTAAAATGGTGCAATTTTTATGGAAAGCAATACGGAAACTCCTCACAAAAATGAAAAAAGAAATGGCATATGATCCCAAACTCCCACTTCTGGGTATTTACCCTAAGAGCAAAGAAGCGCTAATTTGCAGAGATCTATGCATTGTCATGTTCATGGAAGCATTATTTACAACAGCCAAGAGCTGGAGACTGCCTAAGCGCCCATCAGTAGATGAGTGGAAAAGGACAATGCGGCCTGTGCACACGAGGACTTATGCTCAGCCATGCGGAAGGAGTGGATCCTGGCACTTGCAAAAACACGGGCAGACCTAAAGGGAATTGCGCTTAGTGAGATAAGCCAGAAGAAAGACAAACATGATGGGAGATGGCTCATATACAGTACATAGAGAAATCAAACAAGTGAACTAAACCAAATAAAAAGTTCGTTAATAAATTAGTAGGCACCAGGCACCAGTGATGCACAGAAATTGAAGTGGACGGGCTGGTGGTGACCCTGCTGTGTCACATGCAGATGTGGGTTCAAAGTGATGCCCCTGAAACCTCCATCATGTCCTGTCCATGTTCCTCTGATATTCTTGAAGTGAACGTTGATGGCAGCAAACACACACACACACACACACACACACACACACACACACACACATTATGCAGTGAGCATATCTCTACATGATCTGCCACACTCATTCATGTATTATTTCATTGAGTCCTAACAAAATCCCTAACAGGTAAGCACAATTACCTACATTTTACAAATAAAGAAACAAAGACGTTAACTCATTTTCTCAGGATTACAAAGCTAGCAAGGGTCAAAGGAGGTCCCGATAACCGGTGCCCAGTCAGTGCTTTTAACCACAGCCCTACACCATTCCTTTGGCATATTTAATATCAGCACATAAAAACGACAGTTTGAAGCTAATGGGATCAAATATAAATAGTAAGTCAGGAAAGACACTCATGAACAGAAAAGGAATAGATTTGTTTGTAAGGTAAAGCACAGATGCAGACATAGATGTATATTCATCCCTATGCACTCGATTAAAAATACAAAATTCTATAAATGCCTCAATGCAAAATTTTAGCTTTAAAACACTTCAAAATGTTCTATTTTAAAAAATCATCTTTCACCATATGTTCACCTACGCACATATCTTTAGAATAAGGTGCTTTAAATAGTGTGACATCATGAAAACCTTTCAAATCAAATTAACTGCTTCACCTCTTCAGGAAAACACCTCTTTGTAATGTCAGGTATGATCACAGGGAAATTTCTGTCTCAAAGGGACTAACGATGGGATCTTTTCACCTCAGTCAGTCCAAGGGGACACAAGCAACCAGGGGACCAGCTCACCTGAGGGTTCAGAGGTCTGCTGAGCTCTGTCTCTAGGGCCCAGGACAGACAGACACACATGTTCACACACACACACACCTGCACACACACATATACAAATGCACACATTCACACACTACAACAACCACACACATCGCACACACGGCTGCACACACGCACATGTTCACACACACTCACACCTCACAGACAACCCAGTGCATGAGACACCACTTGCAGACACACACCGGGCACACACAGATGCACGCATCAAACAAACATATCGACCCTACCCCGTGTGCACAAGCATATACCTACACACAATCAACAGGCGCGCCTGTGCGTAGGCATCCACACGTCTGCAGGCACACTGCCTCCGTCATGCATGGCACGCTCACAAATCCACGTGCAAATGCACGTGTGCACGCAGGTCCACACAAATAGGTGCACTGTGCAATCACATGCACATGACTGCTGCATTCCCAGGGGTATCTATTCCAGTCCGCGCGTGGAGACAGACACGGCTGTTCACGCAGCATCCAGACGCCCGCAGTCACCCACAAAGAGCAGCTCTGTCTTGTTAATGACACGCAAGCTGAAAGGCCTCCAGGCGTCAGGAACTGGGGACGCCATGTCTTGGGGTCCTTGGGGTCTAAATCCTGCTCCCTCACAGCCATCCAGCACATTCTCCGCTGCACGGGTCACCATCCACATCAGGAGAGGCAGTTTCACAGCTTTCTTCCCTTCCACCTGAATCAAGGCATCCCCAGGTCAGGGAGCCAGTGAGAAGAGGCTGGTGCTTTGTGTGGCCCTCCAGCCACTACAGCTTCACCTCATCAAGCTTCCTGGAGTCGCAGAACAGGGGAGCCCCCAAAAGCAGTCCACGGCAGCAGGTGGGAGCAGGGGGCTGCCCGGGCTGCGGCGGGAGAGGCAGCGTGTCGGAGCTCATGACCTTGGCAGTCCCACAGGGGCCCACCCGACTCTGGCACTGCAGCCCCTGGGGGCAGAGAGGACCTCTGAGCACACAAAATCTCTCGGCTCTACCAAACCCTGGCTTCTCCCAACAGCTTCTTTGGAAAAAAGTAGAGAAAAACATCAGAATTAACTTCATGACTATCATACCGGACCGGGGCTATTTATTTCTTCTCGGTGCTCTTGACCAGGGAACACCCGGGACTTCATGGTTAAAAAAACAAAAGCAGAATCTATTCTTTTCCTCCAACCATCCCGCACCTGGGCAGCTGGCGTGGAAACAAACCCCCTGCTGCTGTGCCACTCAACTAACCAAGCACCAGAGGCAAATGAATCCAGAGATGTGTGTGGATCACGACCGCACTTCTTGCTGAAGAAAGAACAGGGAGATTCCCTTTAAGGCTGCTCACAGGTACCGCGATTATGCTGCACCACGTAACCCTCCTCAAAGTGGGGCCCCACGACCAGCGGCTGGAGCATCCTCTGGGGCTGGTCGTAAATGCAGCACCTGGGTTCTGTCCTGGCCCCACCGGGGTCCCCCTGAATCAGGTCAGCATTTTCCCAGAAGTTCCTTAGAAAGGAGAAGCATCGGAATCACCAGCAGGAGGACAAGGAACACAAAACAAAAAGTTACTGTCTACATTCACCATTTCACACAGTCGCTCTTAATTCATTTCGATAACTGAGGAAGCCAGCGGTGACTGGGAAGCCCTCGGCGAGCAGAGCGGTTTCCTGTAACTATCTGAAATGGTCAGGCCGTGTGCGTCTCGTGTGCGTCATTAAGCCTAGAACGTCGTTATTCCCAGCTTGTGATGAAGAAGCCAATGTCACAGGAGAACCTGCGGGCGGCTCTTTCCTGGGAGCTGCCTCCCTGAAATCTGCTTTCCTGTACCCACGGCTCAGATTTGCAGACTTGGAAGGAAGCAAGCGGCACAAAGGAGGCCGCCCCTTCGGCCCCTGGGCTGAGGGAGCCACAGGCAAGAAGCGTCAGGGGAAGCGAAGCTTTGCGTCATCACATGAAAAGGAAGCACAAGCAGTAACTACAGCAACCAGACAACTTGGAAAATGACTTGAACTGACAAAGGGCAGAACCCCTCTACTTCACTCACCAAACTACTCACGATACACAAACCCACCGGAACCCTGTCCCAGAAATAGCTGAATGTGCAGAAGGCAGTTATGCCGACGTTTTACTGGGACACGGGCACAGATTGATTTGCTGGGCAATTACCTGTTTTCACAATTGGAAATTTAGGTGTCAGTCAACCAGAATCTAGATGCTCAGGTCTTCGGAAGACAAAACTGGTGCTTACTTGGGTCACTAAGGCCTTAGGGGAAAAGCATATTCTCCTGGGAGTGAAGTAACACTTAAAGCTCAGTAGGGTGGGTTCTCTCCAAAATACAAAAAGTCCATGTAGGTTCTCAACGACCTCGCGACTTCCTAAGGAAGGAGAATGATCTCCGGGGTGCCACCCAGTCCAAGCACACTGAGTTGACCTCTATGGATTTCCTACGTGAAGATCAACAGAAACATGCACGTTATTTGCAGAGAGAAAAGGAAGCAGAGAAACTTCGGCCATGAACGCCAGGAGAGGCCCACCCCGCTTCACTGCCCGACGGGGGGTCGCTCGGCAGTCTCTCCTGCCCCCGAGCACGTACTCCACATGCGCACTGCTGTTAGATGGCAGCGTGCCAAGAGAACCTGGCCCGTTTTATAAAAGAGAAGATGCTTAATCGAACAGAAGGGAATAAAGCAAATATTTAAACATGAGTCTCAAGGACACTTTTATAGCCCAGAATGACATGGTTATCTTTCACCCCTGTTTCTCCCTACAAACACACCAGGACAGAAAATATTTTGTGAGCTCAAAAATAAAGGCTCATGTGGGGCCCCGTGCTCCTTCCATTACCACTTTCAGGCGCAGACTCACAGCTCAAGGTATTTTCAAGACACGCTATAAGGTGGAGCTCGGTGCTTCTCCAGTCGATATGTGCGGCGGTGTCAGGTGTCCATCCTTTGTAAAACCCGTCGGGCTCACCACAGGCCTGGTATTCCACACTGGCAGAGTGGCCAAGAAAAGCTGACATTCTCTGCAAAGTGCTCCTCATCGTGACTTTTTGTAAGGGAGTGTCCCATTTTCAACTGACAGGTAAGAAAATGGTAAAACATGCCCTCCGTGCGGACCCTCTACTCCGCGCAGAGCAGTGTTGATTAATTAACAACATGCCTGAGGCTTTGCTTGTACACGTGGCATGAACACTGTGTCTTCACAGAAGGAAAAAGTCCTTACATGCGTTTCCGCTGCCCACGGTCAGCACTGACGCCCAGAACCAGCAGTGCAGGGCACCCACCACAGACGCACCGCACTCTGCTGAAAGCGGGGCCTCGGGCACGAAGGCAGGAGTGCAGCACCGGCTGGGTCTTCAGGCCGCGAAGGCCAGCTCACCTGCAACCCATTCTGCTCAGCATCAGCTGTCCTTGGCTTGCTGTTGCTTTCACCTGACTCTCGTCCGCTCCCCTGGGTCTCACTGGCTCCCGGACGCCGTGCTTCGTAGACAGTGTTAGCACCCACGGAGTTGCCAAAGTGCGGACCTTGATGAAGACACGTGCTGGAGGATGGGGGCGTCGTCCATGCTCACGGTTCTCAGAACACAAGCGCTGGAGAAAAACGTCAGAAAAATGCCAGAAATGGTCTCTGAGAAGGCCCAGCGGCCGTCTTTACTGACCCCAGAGTGAAACCTGCAAGATGGGGACCGTGGTCTCAGGGCTGTGACCGTTGACAAATCAGAAGTCCTTCAGTCTCCGTGAGCACACGCTACCTGCCCGGCTTATTGGAGGAGCTGAGCACGCAGAAATGCAGGCAAACTCAGCCCTCCTGGGCCACAGCTGAGGAAGGAGACATGGCCCAGACAAGCAGAACTAGCCAGGTCTGCGGCGTGAAAGGGAAACTAAAACGGAATAACGGCTGTGCTGCAACTTTGGCAACGAATCATTCAGGCTGAACAGTTCTCTGCAAAGCCCTGCGAAGGGACTCATCAAGTCTGAGCCCCGAAACGGCCCCTTGAATGTTTTAATGATTCTCAATGATGGAAGGCTTTTTCTCCCCCGCTGGTCCTGGTTCTCTCCTCTGGGCCACAGAACGACAGAGCCTCCTTCCTGTCAACTGTCCTTTAGGTCTAAGTCTAGGAGGAGACTGCTCTTCAACACAAGCATTTCCTTCCAAGCTGGGTTCTGAGTTTCCTGCCCTGACAGCGTGTGTCCGCGTGTCCTGGTGTGCCTGCGAATGTTGGGTCTCCACAGACGGGGCCTGGTACTGTCCAGGGGGTCACAGGTGAGGCCCTGTCCTCTGTCCACCTGATGAGGCCCTGCCGCTGTCCACCTGGT